>JAILXH010043209.1:0-10082 GCA_023558415.1 Piaractus mesopotamicus
AGAGGGTAACAGTAAATGACTGAGAGAAAACAGCAGATTCACACAGAGAGAGAAGAAGAAGAAGAGCATCATTTATTTATTCTGTTGTTTTTGGCTTATATCATCAAGCCTCAGCTGAACATGTCCAGCCTGTTAGCTAACATTGGCACATTTATCTGTGGGTTAATTAAATGAATACTCCAGCATTTTTAAACCTAATCTCTACAAAGCACATCTGTTGCGTATCACTGTATCATTGTTATTGTAGCTTGATTTTTCTTGCTTTTAATTTTTTTTTACATAATTTGAAAATACTAGCTGTGTTAGCATTTCTTGATGAATGAACCAATAGCTATTACTTGGAATAAATGTTGTTGCATTAACTCCCATTTAAAATTGAGATGATTTTATTTTTTTATCCTGTAAAGTTACTATTTTGGAGATATAAGATTTTTGTCCACTACAAATATATTTGATTACCATGAACAGAAATTTCATTGTTCATAAAAACAGAACATAAAACTCAAAGCACACATACAGTATAATAGAATCCAGTGGGCATTTACTTCAGCACCTGTGCATTGGTGCATTCTGTTCTTTAGCCCTATTCACAGTTTATCAGCAGGGTATCTGTAAGCAATTTGTACTCCTCTCCTCGGTGATAAAACACTAGCGCCCAGATGACAATAACATTACTGCAACACAAGACTGATTCTAATGGGCTGTATTTTCTACGAACCCAGATGTTTGCATCATATGGTCATAGAAAACAAATACTGCATAATTGTGCATAATACAGTGAAGAATAAGTAAGTAATGAGTAGTAATTTATACCAGTAACTGCTGATATAATCTCACATTTAATCAGCCTACATGAGCTTCCTTTTCCGATTGACTGTATTTTCTTTCATCTCCAGCTAATGCTCTCCTAGTGTAAAGGAGGAAGGAGGTGACATTTTACCAGCCAGACCAAGTACTGGATGAGAGACTCTTCTAAAGCAGCTATTATTTCATGATTTGGATAGGGCTTAATATGGATACACGCACTAAGAGTATGGTGGCCAACAAGACCTTATTCACAGTCCATTTAAAACCACGTTGCCAACCTCATAAACGCACTGCAAATACAGAAAACACTTTTATTAACATGGCTACACCGGAGCTACATTTCACAAACGCACTGCACATAAAGAAAACACAGGCAACTTCAGAAATGCTGCAAAGCCAGTCACAACACAATGGAAGTGAGCCACAACACAACGGAAATGTTTCTGGAAGACTCGAAAGGGATGGAATATCTATGATGGAAAATCGCTGACAGAATTAGAGAAGACCGTGGACACTCACATCCCAAGTTCATGGTTAACCTCGCTGGCTAGTTTGCTGTTGTTTAGTTTGACATGTTGTAGCTGAACTGTAATTATGTGGTGTTACTAGTTAAACTTCTACTGTTACACTCTACAGCTAACTCCCATTACGATACAGTGATCGTAGTAATCTGCTCAAATAAAAGTTAACTTACTATTACCGGTGAATGTTTGTGCTACATAGAATTTAAAAGTCTGAACGGCTCAGTCCTCTTTGAGTGTCCTACAGAAACGTCTCCATTGTGTTGTGCCTGGCTTATCAGCGTGGATGGGACTAAAATTATCACCGCTGAGTTCAGTAAAAAAAACAATAGGTAATTTGGTGTGTAATTTTCTCAGAGGAGGAGGGAGGAAAACATCAACATGGACTCCGTGGACAAAAATAAAATCACAGAGTAGCTCTTGTAAAAAGGGGACCCCACATAAATCAGTTTTTGATCTGGGTAACGGAACAAGTACCAGAGATGTGGCAGATAGAGATTAGGTTAAAAAATACTGGATACCTACTTTAACGTGCATTGTTTCAGATAGATAGATAAATAAATAAATAAATAAATAAATAAATAAGCAAGCATGTGGGGGGAGGTGACAGAGAGGGAGCGCTGTAAGAAGAGAGGAGGTCTGGGGGGAGGGCTGGAGAGACGCTAGCTGCTCGAGGAGAATATTTATAACCGCGAGGCCGTGACACAGCAGAACGCTCAACGGAGACTGACTGTCACAATGTGACAACCTGACTTCACATCACCTTAACGAGGGAGAGAGCCCACATCCGCCTCAGCCATGAATCACACAATATGCCCACCTCCACAGCCAACATCAAACTTCCACCGCTCGAACGCTGTGGCCAAAGCACATGGCTGGAAAACGGAAACTTTTTTTTTTGTGTGTGTGTCTCAGAAGAATCCCTGTCTGATGCCTTTGGACAGACTGACAAATAGCCTCCTTTAGTTGAACAGATGCCAGAAATTCTGTTGCTGTGAGTTCATTTAACCCTTTATTTATTTAAGCTATAATACACCAGAGAGAGGTACACTGTGAGATACTGGCACTGTGGTCGTGGGCACGAAACTGAAGGCAGAGTAGATCAGCACACCCAGTGCTATTATCTCATGTTATAGCACTTAGTTAAGAACAATAGCTCTGATCCAGCACTGCTGTATATAAATGCTACTAAATGAAGTATCACATTGCAAAAACGTCAGGATGTCTACGCTGGAAACATCAAGTAAACATAAACATACAAGATTATCTTGAGAGAACTAGCTACACGCTTTACATGTTAACACATTTTTAAGTAATATCAGACACTCGTAGTTGGTCAAAAGCATAGTGGTACTAGCTGAAACTTCCAGCAGTCCATATAAAAATGTAATGGAATGGTGTTTCGACTAAAGGTACTGGCTTAACCGCAGTATTTAAAGGGGAATTCCACTGATTTTTCAAAATTTCTGCATAATTGAATGCTTAAGATGTAAACTAAAGTTTTCAGAGTGGTTTGATTTGAAATGCTTAATTATAGAGAAACCTACCAACTCAAAATTGTTCACGTGGAACCAGACGAACGTCACAGAAAGTTTACATGAAATAGTTCCAATATAAAAAGAATTCAGGGTTTTAACTTTAAAATGTTTGTTACCAGGCTGGCTTAATCTTTTGAGTTATTTGAACTACAAGTGAGAAACAATTCATATGGTGTAGCACCGTACCATTGCCAGCTAAACCTGCATTGCCAGCTAAACCTGCAGCTTCTAACGTATAAAGACTAACAAATCCTCACCTTCCACCTATTTTGTGGAGCAAATGTGATGCAGACAGGCTGTGAATGGCAGCGGTGGCAGTGCAGGAACTCAGCACATGATTGGCTGTTGTAAATGGAAGGTGTAAATGCGTTTAGGGTTTACGTTCCCTTTAAGACCCCTCCATAAAACACACACATCACCTCCCCCCACCGCCTATCAGGTTTTATTGACAGGTGCCTGTTCTGCTGATCACTCTTGCATATGCTTCATAAACCCAGAGGAAGTTTGTGCACATGTTTCAGTAATAATATCTGAGACACAGAGAACAAGAGCCAGGTTCAACTGACCTTCAACTATAGCCTGAGGCATGCATTGGTTTTTGCTGAGATTTCCCCAAACGGAAGCCCAACTCTCTTCAAATCTCTGCTTGTTTTAGTTTCTCATGAGTAATTTGAAGTGAAAGCAACATGAGATAACCATATTGCCACAGTCCAAAAATAAAAAAAAAGTTTACATTATTTGAGTATTGCAATTCCTTTTATTTGGGGAGCACATTTCATGATGAATGGACCTATAGAAGTGCTCCAAAATTACTTGGAATAAAATCTCTTTTACATCTATATTTGCGTTGCAGACACAGTGACTCTTGGTTCCTATGTCCACCACTGTTGAGAAATCTGAGTTGGTAAGTTTCCCCACAATGCACCATTTCACATCAGATCACTCTGAATGACTTTGTTTACATCTCAACCATTGAGTTATGCAGAAATTTTGAAAAATGAATCTAATTCACCTTTAATGAAAAAGCTATAGATCATCTGTGGTTATCTAGTCTTGGACACACAACACAATGACGAGCAAAGTGAGAAATTACACAGACAATAAGCAGGCTTGTATCTTATGCATGCACACAATGAACAGAGCACTCTCATAAACATTCTGTTGACACCAACCTCGGGCCTTCTCTGTCCACTTTAAATTAATGAACACTTCATTCTATTGGCTACTGTGATGTATTGACCGCCTCGAGGCAGCAGAGGCCGCAAGGGCAGCGGCTTTCACAAGGCCCTACAGTAAGTAGTGGCTAGTATCGACCTCCATTAAACAATGCTTGCAACAAGCCATTGGCCACAAGATTGCTTTGTGACATATTACACCCTGCAGCGCTAAATTGAACACCAAATGCTGAGCCAACAAATCAGGCTGCGAAGACTCAATCACTTTGCCTGTTCGCATCATTTAGCCCGCGGGCTCGAGCTCAGACCAGACACTTTTATTCGCGTTCGCATGACAGAGCTGTAATTCATTAAATGTGAATCAGTGAGGCTGAGTTTAGAGGGCAGTTGTTAAAGGAAAGTCTGCTTTAACAAACCAAATCAAATCCACCATAAAGAGGCTCTATTTGAATCTCAATTTCAAGGCCAATATGTTGTTTTTATGCTAGCTTTTTTATGTAAACTTTTATTAAAATTCATTTCAAATAAAGTAAACATCCTGCTAATATTGCTTTATTGCACATGAGGGTATTGACTTTTAAACATGCTTTATATGGCACTAAGTGCAGCCAAATTTGGATTAAGAGATAGAAATAAAAGTCTTTTTTGGAGCAAATAGTGTTCCTTTATAACACATAAATGTCACAAACAGCAGGTTTAATTTCCTCTTAGTTGGAGGTTTTGTAGGTTTTGTTGATGGCGGCTGCCTGGGCAGGGCGAGAGGAAATGAAACACAAGCGTCCTTCACCCCTGATGTTACGAGAAAAGAGACCATGTTCCGCCGACAACGCTGTCATTGTGGCATCAGGGTTCTACAGCTGGCAGACTCAATGTTCAGTCCCTAGTGCGGAACTGGAAATGGAACAACGCAATGATGAAAGTGCCCTTCAGTGCACAACACAGCCCATGACTGCGCACTTTAAAAAAACGCGACCTAGGCTTCAGACAGGGAGGTATTGTGAAAAAAAAAAATGGCTGAGCTTTGCAACGGAAATTAGCTCTTTGTGAAAACAGTAGGCTGGTTCTTGATTGAAACGGGTCACAGGATTTTGTTGGGGTGGCAAAACGAATAGATTTTACAGCAGAAAGCTTTAACAGCAGTCCCTCCCCAATTTCAGCCAGCTCATATTTGAATACCATTTGAAGCTAAAGTCATTCAGTCTTCATGCTAACTAACAATCAATGCACAGTTCCTCTAACTCTAAAACATATCCAGTATTTTAAGTAGTTGTGAATGGGTTCCTACAACAACCCTGCTTGTTGGAAGCTAGGTGCTAAGTGGATCTTGGAAAAACTGTACCAATTGAGAGGAATGTGTGAAATTAAACACCATGTGGCTATTTAATTGGAAATGACACAGCCCATTGTCCCGGAGAGACACTCTGCAGCAGCTCAGGCACAGGGCGTGCTTAATTTTTCAAAACAAACAGGAGCAGGAAGCTAGTGGAGAGGTTAATGTTAGCATTGTGGGGCTATTATTGGTGGAACGGTCCTGCTCTCTGATATGGACTCGCTTTGCTTGTGCTCTTTAAAGCTGAATGGCTGCAGAAATGTCAGCTAACAATAGTGCTTCCTGTCGGGGGTCACTGCATCTGACTTCACATGTTTGGGAGCCACTGGGCTTTTGGCCTTCAAAAAAGACTCAGATTCTGCTTTGGGAAAAGGTAAAAAGCTATTTCTGTCCAAGCACAATTAACAGGACAGCTCCTGTGTTTGATACTGACAATCAAAGTATAGACTATAGTTTGTTGTTGTTGTTGTTGTTGTTTTGTTTTTCTTCGATCGTTGCCTTGACTAAAAGCATTTTTACATTTTCATGTTAATTCTTTTAACTGAACATAAACTGCACATTCTGGCAAAAGTAGCTTATGGTGCGTATTGTTAGATCATGCAGCATGCAGTCTCTCCAGCTGTGGGTCAGCGTCTCTGACCCCAAGCTCTTTCACAACTATTCCTGAGCTAAAAGCAGAAAGAACACCTCCAGGGATGAGAATGTCTTTTATTCCACCTCAACACATGCAAGACCATAATACAGACATAGTTTATAATAAAGAGATTTTACTACAGTTGAGAGGTGATCTTAGAGATGACACAAAAGAAAATAAAACTGTCAATTTTTATTTCAGCTGTCAATATTGAATGCTACATCAACTAAATCCTTGAAATAAAGCCAAGACCAGAGCGGACTTGTTTTCAGACCTGGAGTTGCACACACACACACACACACAGACACAAAATGTGTTAATGTCCTGCAATGCCATTACATCAGGCTATATGCTATTCCTAACAGCCATGCAGTCATCACTCTACATGTTCCAGCACTTCTGCCCTGATACAAAACAATAGCAACCAACAGCTAGATTACACAAACACAACCAACACTGCAGCACTTTCACTATAAAGCATGAATTCACTCACCACAGATACAACTTCTGCCCAGAGAAGATGGCAAAACTGGTTTAAAATCACACAGATGGGATGTACAAAGTTAAACCTACAAGGTTAAAGATGTACAAACTTAAAACCTGATGACTATTGAAGCCAAAAACACAGGTTAGTGCCACAGTAGGCAGACCCAAATGAAGATGACATGAAAGTTAAATCAAAAGAAGATGTGCAAAGACAAGGAAAAACAACACAGCAATCTTAAAAAGCTAAACCTAATCACTCTATGCAAAAGCATATTGCCACGGCAGGCATTAACATGTATTTATGTCTTATCTGTAATGACTCCGTGCACTGAAGTAACGTTCATACAGGCGTCTGAACGTAACTGCTACATCTTTTAAGGTGGAACAGCAAATGAGGCTAATTTCATCTTAATCTAATCTCTATCCACTGTACGAGTCTCAATTACAATCCTGATATCACTTGAGACAGGGGCTGCCTACATTACTACAGATATACATTTGGGTGTAATATTTACAGTTTGAGCATTCTTGGGCTGTAAGTTTATTCATTAACTCGCTGTAACTGACCCGAAACTCTACCGGCTCACCGGGAATTCTCCCGAAAACCCACTCCAGAATAGAGTAAGGCCATGGATGCAGGTTTTTTCCACGGTCTTTTCTATGGTAACCAAGGTGGTTTTTAAGGTGCTTCTAAACTAAAAAAAAAAAGGTGCAGAATAATAAAACAAAGAACAGTAAGTTGGCTTTATCAAACCAACAAAATAAATATTTTGTTATATTTTAATAACTATTATAATAAACAATTCTTCTGCTAAGCAGTGTAGTTCATTAACAGTAGACGTTTTTAAAGCAACATAACAGTCAAAAATGATTCCATAGACAATATAATGGTTTTTAACCCTTTAAAATCTGAATATGAATAACCTAAATAACCTTTGTACTTTTGAAGCAGCATCAAATCCAGACTGGAAACTTGCCAGTCAATGTTCCAATTCATGCCAAAGGTGTTCAGTGGGGTTGAGATCAGGGCTCTGTGCAGGCCACTGGAGTTCCTCCACACTAAACATATCAACCATCTTTATAGACCTTGTTCTGTGCACAGGGACACTGTCATAAAGGGATAGGAATGGGTCTTCCCTAAACTGTTGACACAAAGTTGTAAGCATATAATGGGTCTGAAATATATCCGTAAGCTGTAGCATTAACATTACCCTTCGCCGGAACTAAGGGGACGAGCCTAAAACCCTGAAAAGCAACCCTAGACCATTATCCCTCCTCCTCCAAACTTTACTGTTGACACTATGCATTCCAGTAGGTAGTGTTCTTCCGGCATCCACCAAGACCAGATTCATCCATCAGACTGCCAGTGAGTGAAGTGTGATTCATCACTCCAGAGAGCATGTTTCCACTGCTCCAGATTCCAGGGGTGGCATGCTTGACACTCCAGCTGACATAGTGATAGGCTTGTATGCAGCTGCCTGGCCATGGAAACCCATTTCATGAAGCTCCCGCTGCAAAGTTCTTGTGCTGATGTTGCTTCCAGAGACAGTTTGGAATTCTGTAGTGAGTGATGCAACTGAAGATATACTATTTTTATGTGCTATACGTTTTAGCATTCAGCAGCCACACACTGTGAGTTTGCATGGTCTACCACTTCATGGTAAAGCTGTTTTTGATCCTAGATGCTTCCATTTCTCAATAATTTGATAATAGTTGACTGGGGCAGATCTTGCAGGGCAGAAATTTCACAAACTGACTTGAGGCAAAGGAGGCACCATATGACAGTGCCATGTTTTAAGTCACTAAGCTCTTAAGTATGACCCATTCTACTGCCAGTGTTTGTCTAGGTTGCTTGGCTATATGCTTGATTTTATATAGTTAGCAATGGGTGTAGCGAAAATACCTGAAGTCAATAATTAGGAGAGGTGTCCACATACTTTTTGTCATGTAGTGCAGTATAGATACTTACTAGCAAATATGAGCAAACTCACCATATTTTACCATCCTGTTAAAGTATATAATGAGCATTTTACTGAATTTTTCGTCTGTATTTTTTCCATCTTCCTGAGATGAAACATAACAAATACCCAAATAGTGATTTCAGTATTCGAATATGGGCTTCTTGAAAGGGTAACTGAGTACTCAAGTGCTAGTGCACATGCCTACTAACTGTAGTTACCTTTAAGCTAAATTCAGAAATTCCATCACAAGCTTTGTACCAATTGCACTTTATATTTATTGTCTATGGAGAAAATACAAGAGAACAGTCCAGCACTCTAGATGCTCAGCACTGGGTAGATTCTGTGGAAGTCCTTGTTTCAACACTCTTCCAGTATATTTTCTTTGAGAATCAGCAGTAATGAAAAAGGGTCATCCATCATGGTCTGCTAAAGTCCAACTGGTGAATTCCACAAGGGTGCAAACTGTGCATTGTAAAAGTAAAAAACAAACAAGAAAGGGGGATGGAGTGAGCATGAGAGTGGCCCAGAGGACAACAGGAAGGCATGGAGACCAGATGAAGGCCAGCTTTACTGCTGCCTCAGCAACTTTGGTCGTGTCTCATTCCCCACGCTGATTGCATTGCATTGGCCTCCTGTCCACCATGGAATCGATCTCAAAACCTAACCTTGCATTTATAAAAGCAACAGCAACAACAACAACAACGATAAAAATGCACCTCTCACTTGTTTTTTTTTTTTTCTCTCAAACACTGCTGTACTTTCTCGATTCCCCACTTTCCCCTGATTCCTCTAATTTTCTCCACCACTCAGAGCAATCTACAACCCCAGTCCTTTTCTCTTTCTCACTTCGCTCTCACTTGCCTTCCTCCTCTCAGTTCTCACTTCCATTTCCTCTTATTATCTGCCCATTCTTCTCATCCCTGGGCTCCACCCTTTCAAGCCCATCCATCTCTGGTTGTATCTACTTACGCCAACTATTCTACTCTTTTTTTATTCTAGCCAGTCTTTGTGTTTTAAACTTCGAAAAAAATAAAGCTTCCTAATAGTTCTAGGCTTGGACATAAGAAAAATCTTGGTAAAACTTTACTGTAGGGCAGTGTTCATGAGGCTTAATGACACAAAGCTGGTATAACAACTGACATAAATCTACTTACACATTTATAAAGGCTTATTCCAATAGGCATCATCTGTTGTAAAAGGCCATATTGTGTCGTTCCATGCTGGTGCAGATTTGTCAGAGTAGTTACAGATAACAACATTATCGTCTAAACTTGCAACAGCAGAGCACCACTTAGTCTGAATCAAACCTGTCACTCCAGCACCAGCTGCTTGACTTGCTTCCTCAGATTTGAGTCATTATCATCTATACTTAAGTCAGCTTCTGTTAGCCGGAATCTTATCTGTTCTAGGGCGCAACCATCTAAGTTTTGGTCTTATCATCAGGAGATCATGAGTCCAATTCCTGGTGATGCTACAGTTACCCATGGCTGGGAGTCCAAGAAAGCACAGTTGGCCTTGCTTGCACAGAAAGCCTGTGCTAGCTTTCACCCTCCTAGCGCTGGTAGTATTGTGCGATTGTGGGAACTGGATGTGTCTAACTTGGGGAGAAAATTGAAAAAAAAAAAAAAAA
>JAILXH010043227.1:0-11999 GCA_023558415.1 Piaractus mesopotamicus
AGAGAGAGAGGGAGGGAGGGAGGGAGAGAGAAAGGGAGGGAGAGAGAGAGGGAGGGAGGGGGGGAGGGAGAGAAATTGATTAACAGGACAGGTCTGTTTATGGAGAGTATTTTAGTGAGTTAATAGTGCAACAACTGATTTTAGCAAAATGCTTGTGCAAACAAATAAGTACGTTTTGAGTCTAGTTTTAAATGTAGAGAGTGTGTCTGAGTCCCGAACAGAGGTCGGGAGATGATTCCACAATTTTGGGGCTACGTAAGAAAATGCTCAACCACCTGCTGTGGTTTTTCTAATTCTAGGAACTGTCAGCAAGCCCTTATTTTGTGAGCGGAGCGTATGTGTGAGTTCATATGACTGAATTAATTCACTAAGATACTGCGGGGCAAGGCCATTTAATGATTTATATGTTAAGAGGAGGATCTTATACTCTACACAAAATTTAACAGGTAGCCAGTGTAATGACAACAGGATTGGGGATATATGGTCACATTTTTTGGTCCCTGTAAGGACTCTAGCAGCTGCATTCTGGACCAGTTGGAGCTTATTTATTAAAGTGTTGGATCATCCAGCTAAAATAGTGTTACAGTAGTCCAGGCTGGAGGTTATAAATGCATGCACAAATTTTTCCGCATCGTTTAGGGCTAGAATATTACGTAGTTTAGCTGTGTTACACAAGTGAAAGAGTGCGGTTCTAACAATGTTGCAAACGTATCAAAAAAGAGACTGGAATGAAACATGACGCCTAGATTTTTTTACAGTAGTGCTTGGAATGATCGGCCATCTAAATTTTGTTCAAATTTGGAGAGTTGAGATCTGTCTGCTTTGGGTCCAAGTAGTAGGACCTCAGTTTTGTTAGGATTAAGAAGAAGGAAATTGTTGGTCATCCAGCTTTTGATATTTTTAAGACATTCTTCAAGATTATTTAGATTTAGAGCCTCATTTGGTTTAGCAGATATGTAAAGTTGCATGTCATCTGCGTAGCAGTGAAAACTAACGCTGAATCTGAGAATTAGGTTACCAAGAGGTTGCATGTACAGAGAGAGGAAAGCAGCATCCCGAGCACTGATCCTTGGGGGACACCATATTGTAATAGCGTGCGATCAGAGTGTTTATTGTTAACACTGACAAATTGATAACGGTCTATCAGATAAGATCGGAACCACTTTTTCTAAGATCTTAGCAATGAAAGGGAGATTTTGAAAAAAATAAGAAATTGCCTTATAGTTGGCGAGTTCATGTCACTACTGAAAATTTTAAGAGCAAGAGGAAGAAACCTTGAGAGGAGTCAAGACTCAAAAGGGGAACCCATCCTCCTTTGGTCGACACTGGATAGCAATAACAATAACAATAACATAGCAATATGAACAGACAATAAGGTTTTAACATTAGTATAAAACATTAAAATACCGAAAAGGGGGAAAGCAGGTGAAGCATTGGCTATGATTAAATATAATCAGGATCATGAAAATAAAAACACACTTGTGGGCAGAGCACAGCTAGGTCAATTACAGTTAATCCTGATATGTTTTCAATTTGCAAGTCAAACAACCCCCTTGGTCCATTTTTTTAGTCTATTCTAAGCTTCATTGGATTGCGTCCTCAAAGACAATTAGACTACCTCCATATATATGTTAGCCTGTGTGTGTTTGGGACTCCCCTGCAAGAGTGGAGATTGATTTTCTCCTATCAATTCGTCATGTCTCAAAGATGAAAGCTTTAAGTACTGTTTAGTCCCATTTTCTCCCTCTATTTTTTCATTTCAGTTCCAGAACCTCCTTTTTTTCATTTATTTTTCTTTAACTTTCCCTTCTTTATGCAATTATTTTATATCTAATCTCCTCAGAAATACATTCTTTAGCCATTTTAGATGCACATGAGACAGGAACGTACAAGGCAGCTAAGATGTGCTGGGTAAGCTGCTTATGTGAATGTCAATGTCTCTTTGTAACAGTGTCAGTGACGCCTTTGGGAAACTTTGGTTGGAGGATACAGCTGTAGCTCAATTTTAAGATTAGAAGGATGGGTGGGACAAGGACAAATTAGGAGTGGACAACAAGAAAAGAATAAACAAATGAAATACTAATATACTAATTTGATATTATTCTTGGTGTTGGAGGAGTTTGTGTAATTTTTTCCTGTTTTTCTCCTGACAAAATGATTGACTTGTACTTAATGGTTGTTTTGACAAAAGTGCAGTCTCTCACTTTTGCTCAGTACTGTGTAACATCACAATATCTAAAGAGATTATCACAAAACACAATATGTATCATGTTGGAGGGTAACGATCAAACATCTCAAGTTGTACCTCCCAATTCAATATGCACAGGCATTGAGCAATACATTCAACAAACTGGAGCAAATAAAGTACTCATGTTAATGCTGAGTATATTGCATCAACAAAAATTAAACAAATGAGGACAGCAACCCCTCCTCTGCAAAATATTTTTTATCTTGAAATCATGTTTAAGGAGGAAAAGCACACTCATTGTAAATGAATTTTAGCTCATGGCTAATGCATTATAATAAAATGAATACAATTTTATGATGTGAAATGTTCTAACAAACTGAAAATGGAAACATTAACATTAACATAAGGCACGTTTTTAGATGCTCTTTATTTTTGCTGTATTGAAAAAAATGTATTGTATCAGGACACCAAAGTAATTTATTGAATCAAATTATGAATTTTTACACCCATAATATCATGATATTTAGTTTTTTTTTTTGTTTTGTTTTTTTGAGGTTTGTGAACAAGTTGGAACAGGCAAAGTGAACTGCCAAACAGTAGTCAAATATTTTAAAAGGCTATTAAAAACTACAATCATATTTTTTATTCATTGTTTGCAAAAATTAACTATTTAAGAAGGAACAGCAAGAAAATAATAGGTATGTGTATTGAAGATTTCAGTCATTCAGTACTGAATTTCAATACCTACAGAGTCAGTGTCAGCATCTGTGAAACAATAATAATACTTGTTCCAAAATCTAGACTGCTAATTCAATGTCTAAATTACATTCTGCATGCATATTATGATTATATTATGATATCATTATGTCAGTACTTCATTAGTCTGCAATCCACTGCAGTCAGTAAACACACTTATGTAACCTCACACTCATTTCTGTCATTTTCGGTTTGTTTAAGTTTACGTTTGCTTAACAAAGCCAGTTACTAAAGCTTCCAAAGTTAAAGCAGTAGTCAACTGTAACAATTGTAGGCAATTGTTAATTGGGTTTGCATATAGTAATTCCAGGTAGTTGCTGTGGTGTTACTTTAAGGTTTCTATGCTCAGTGGTTGTTGCTATGTTATTCCAGGTGGTTGCTAAACTGTTGGTATGCCGTCACTATAGTAGTCCAAGTGATTGTTAAGATGTTGCTAGAACATTGTTATGGTATCCCTTGTTTAGGTATTGCTAGGTAGTTGCTATCATAACTCTGGTGTTTGCTGCAGGGTTGCTAAGATATTGCAAGATGGTTGCTATGGTATTTCAAGTGGTTGCTAGAGTGTTGTTGCAAGGTGGGTGCTATGGTATTCCAAGTGGTTGTTAGGTATCATGATGTAGGTCATCATCAAAATAACTTTTTCTAAAATCTGTGCATTTTCATCTTCTTAATTTCTTACTATTATTTATTTAGAATTATACTAAAATGACCAAGGTGAGTAGCTAGTGATAAAAACTTTTATATTAAATGTGATAATCATGGTAGTCAGTGTGCTACAAACTAATATGCTAACAGTTATTTAATTTAAGGTCAGAATTTCTCACTGCCCACCTGCTCAGATATGTCCTCATCCTCCTTAATTAACTTTTTAATATTTGTATTCCCTATGCCGCCTTGCTTTTTTTGTCAGTTCTTGCCACCATTGTCCATCACATAATTCATGGATCAAAACAGCTACACTGGTAATGCAAAAAAAGTTATAAACTCTGTAGAGCGTTGCATGTTGTGTCAGCTGATCCCAGATTCACGCGATCATGCTAAATAACACAATCATTTCTCAAGGCTGATGTTAGCTTCCCGTTCCTGTTTTTTAAAACTGTCTTTGTAAACATGGGCTATAGAGAGACCGTGTCGTCCTACCCAGGGTTGGGATAGCTACTGAAAAATTAGTAGTTAGCTACTTTGTAGCTACTCTCCCAAAATTTGTAGCTAGCTACAATTTAGCTACTTTTCCAGAAAAAGTAGTGGCTACTTTTTAGCTACTTTTTGAAAAGTAGTGCACTACTTTTTAGCTACTTTCAAAGCGTGATTCTCAGAATGTTTGTTTATTTCCTCCTGACACACCAAACAAGCCCAAATGAAAGTGAGAACAAGACACTGCATTTAAGCATGTGCCAGAAAGAAACATACAATTGAAAAGCTGCAAATATACAAAATATACAAACTTACACAACCAAAGACGTGATATCCAACAAAAATTTAGACTAATTGAAGGCAAAGTCAATCATTTCAGGTTTTCCTAACAAAAATCAACAAAAATAACCGAATACAAACCAAACAGTTTTTCTCCAATTTAAACATTTCAGCAAGATCTATACAGACAAGACATTCAGAGTCCTGTTAAACTTCAACACTTTAGCCTCAAAATTCTCGTCAGTGACCCTGGCTCTGTTTGGGGTGAGAATCAGGCCTGAATAATCTCTCCACTGCTGCAGAGCTGTTATTGCTCCACAGCAGATCTAGATTTTTAGGTAAAATAACATAATCCTCCTTTGCTGTAAAATCGTTATAACACACAGTTCTAACACAGTTCTGTGGATGCAGCAATGAACTGTTTTCAGAAGTGTTCCTGAGCCCATGCAGTCATTTCCACTACAGAATCATATCTGAATCATATTGCCAATTAACCACCAGGTGTTTTTTTTTTTAGCATTACACAAATTTACCAGCCTTTTGTTGCCCCCATCCCAACTTTTTTGGAACGTGTTGTTGTCATCAAATTCAAAATGAGCATATATTTTTCAAAAAACAATGAAATTTCTCATCGGTACAGACTGGCTGCTTTTAGATTCAGTGCACAGTGTGGCAAAAGTTAGCAAAGCTGATCAGTTTCTCAGTGTGTCTGCTCAGTACACAGTGCGCAGTGTATTATTTTGAATTAAATGGCTTTATTGGAAATTTTTATAGACAGAGCTTTATGTAGGGGCTGTGTTTCACATGGCATGTCAGTTGGACCAAGTGTTATTTGTACAATGTAAGCATATAAATCCTGGACTTTGTCCATACACAGTGGTCTATAAAAAGTTACAGTGTTTGAGTCAACAAAGAACAAGATTTCTAAAATCACACATGAAGGACATTTAACTACAGTTCAACAAACCAACCAGCTAAAAAGATTCACTATAACATGAATAATGAGCTCCTTAAATGCATTTGCCTCACATGTGATTCCTACTGTCACTGTGCTGAAGAGTTGTTGATATAGAAAGATAAGAATCAAAGCAATGAAACATACTTTTATGAGCTGTACAGACATGCTTTTCCGATGTAGAACAAAACCCACTCTTCTCCACTGTAACGCTACTCCATCCAAGGTAATATAACGTAAAGCACTAAATTAGTTTCAAGTTTCAAGTTTATCTGTCATTTGCACAACATGTCAGGACATTCATGCATTGAAATGCTTGTGGCGAGGCTCAGGTAATCACTCTATAGAAAGTGAACATACAAGTAAAAATAAAAATACAAGAAAATACTGAAACTGAAATATATTAAATATACACAAAATATACACAATATAGAGACAGGAGGGACCTATGTAAGGAGAAAAAAAAATCCTCTCTGCTATGTACAAATATATTTATATTAAACAAGGGATAATCTGTGAAGAATATATACATTTTAGGTGACTTAAGTGACTCAATGTTATTGTTATTTAAAGTGAGTTAGTGTTAAAGTGTTATTGTCCATAGCAGTAAGATGATATAACAATACTGACAAAGTGACTAGTAAAATGGTAGTTGGGGAAGGACCCACAGCTTCACAGCTTGTTCAGAAGCCTGACAGCCTGTGGGTAGAAACTGTTCATTAACTGGTTTGTTCTAGCCTGTATGCTGCGGAATCTCCTGCCTGATGGCAGGATGGTGAGCAGGATGTGTGCTGGGTGACTGCTGTTAAAAATCAGCTAGATTTTAATGATTTACTTTTAAGGTATATTGCACACATTCACACATTAACTACATAATAACTGCATAAATTCTAATTTGGTATGGGCAAGTACTAAAAACGTCCAGTCATACTTGGCATACTTGGTAAAAATGTTATTGATGCATCCAGTGTGCGAAATACCACCTGGTATTCGGGGGTCCCTTGTTGGCTGCTAACTTACTCGCCATATCTATAAACTATTTAATTAACCATTGCTCCACCTGTTTTTCCTGTTTTGTATTCTAATATTTTATACTAATGCTGTTTGCTATCCGGCGTCGACTGGAGGAGGATGGGTTCCCCTTTTGAGTCTTGGTTCCTCTCAAGGTTTCTTCTTCTTGCTCTTAGTGATTTTTTTTTGCCACTGTCGTTATTGGCTTCTTTTGGAAATGCTCTTTTCTGTTTTTGATATTGTGCTCTTTCATACTTTAATTTAGATATTACACATCTTCTCTTTGTCTTTGGTTTGAGAAATGAGTAACAGTTCACTTTTTCTACCAGTCTCTTCAAAAATTGGGCAAGTTTTCATATTTTCTAAATATGCTATGGCATAGTGTACAGTTTTTCACATAGTTACAGTTACTAGGCTATGAAGGACCAACAATTTGCTACAGCTCCACCCTGAGGCACTGTATCAGTGCTGCAGCTCAAGTTAGTTAAAAATATCAAAGAGACAGAAGGAACCCCCCAGAATTTTGATTTTGCACTGTGCTTAATAGTTTCTGCCTTGTGCAAGAAACGTGGATCCTCCACAACCCTCTCTTCAGTCCTCTTCATAAACAGGCTGGAATAGAAATTGAGTTTCAATTGCTTCTGTGTTCCATCAATCAAATATTAATTGACAAGGGATGTTTGGTCAGAGGCACATAATCATATTCAACACGTTGACAGCTCTGAGTTCCTTTAGTACATGATGAACTCTCCTGCAGAGTGTAAGTGTGAGCTATATAATGCGAAGATTGCATAGTAACTTTTTTGAGAATGCAGTCTATCCAGAACTCAATGGGCTTCATTCACCAACTGTGCTAGAAAAGAAATTTATTATAATTCAATCATATGCTGGTTACATTGTAAGCAGCCCAGTGATGGATTTTAAGCAGGCAAGGTTCGCTGCTGAGAACACATTAGCAGACATTTGTTCTGGCTCAGGAGCAGATGACATCGGAACCAACAGACGTCTATAAGGGCGTCACAGCGATGAAAGTTATGATGATGATGGCAGGGGCTAAGGAAGGTGCTTGTCACTGTGATGATGGCAGCGTTGCTGAAGACTGCATACACAAGTCAAGTTGCTTCTGGTCTGCGCTGTGTATGTATGTGCAGGCTTTCTCAGAAGCACACAAGAGTGAATTATTCAGAGGAACAGAGAGCCCAGCTCGAGACTTCTCTCTCTCTCTGAGGAGTGACACACGCTCCAAGGGAAAATGCATTGTGTGTGTGTGTGTGTGTGTGTGTTTTTGTGTGCAATCTAGCAAAAAGAAGAAAACTGTCCTATAATGGATGTGTTGTTTTATCCCAGTGCAGTGGCAGCATGTGTTGTGTGAAGCAGGGAGGAAATGGCCTGATTACTGCAGACCCCCTGTTCTATTTGAGGAGCTTTGTTTCATGCCTTCTAACCTTGAATGAGGAGGGATAGGAGTGCTGCTTTTCATCGACTCACTCCGTCTCTCCCCACTGATCATAGTGCCAGGCTTTGTCTCCTCACTCTGATGAATATTTGATGAGGGTTTTGTTCTGCGGCGCTTCCCTCTCGTTCTCTCTTGCGCACTGTCCCCTTTTTCCTTCTCTCTGTCCTTCTCTTACTTTATCAATCTCTTCCTATCTCTGGGCTTTCTGAAGCTATAAAAGTCACACTGACTGGTAATAAAAAAGCATGGTGTATTATGACATGATACTTGGTCAAAAGTGCAGATTCTTAAACTTCAATGAAGTAGGTGATATTTTGTTATGACTCAAAGTTGCTGTTGTAGGTACAGGCTTATTTTAATGTCATATCCTGACATTGAAACGGACATAAAAAAGACTCCAACTTAAAATACAATGTAAACATAATGTATGATATTCAGACCAATTTTTTAATTATTAACCATCGCTACATTTGTAAACAAGCACACTCACATCCTACAGTGGTGATTCAGTATCTGTAAAAATTTTCCAGTTTATAGACTGCTTTTTTGGAAAAACTGACTTGGACTGGATTTTTGGGGGCATGCTGTTTTAAGATGTACTTGAAGTTAACAAGTTAGCTACATGGCTATAGATACCCTTACTTCTCTGACTGAAAGGGTAAAAATCTTACCTCTGGCCTCCAATGTCTGAAAAGTCACCGTTTTCCTTTCAATTTTATTCAAACAATTATGTAAGAGTTGCACTTATACTAGCTTGGTTGTATTTATTAGCCTATAGATCCATGGCTAGGCTAGGGCAGGATAAGGATTGGTTGAACATGGCAAGGATTACCAATGTTTACACCACGTATCTGCATAGTGCATGCTGTCTACTGTTGCAAGAGAATGTAGATAAATGAAAATGCTACAAAGAATGCTGTTTAACAATGCTACAATGCAACACGATAAATAACAAACTTGAGCTTTAGTTCAGAATGCCACCATACTTGCAAAAAAATATATATTTTATTATATAATTATATTTGAAGAATACAGCATAGCCACCATAATGATTCTAGCTTGCTACACTCTTAAAAAATATGGTTCTTCATGAGTTCTTTAATAAAGGGTTCTATATAACACAAAATTGTTCCACTATTGTTACAAGGTCCTATATAAAATGTTTTTTGCTGAGAGTGTAGAACCGTGAACACTCAAAGATTGATGGAGAATGTGCAAAGGGTTCTTTGAATATTCATGATTCTATATGGAATCATTTTCTTTACTAAAGAACCATTGAAGAACCATCATTCTTAGAAGTGTTGGGGTTGAAGTTCCTCTCAGCTTCTTGCTGCGCTGGTCTGCAGTGTCAGTGATTCAGTCTCAGGGCTTGTATTTATCCCAAAGCCTTGACCACAAAGCTTGTGATGGTTTCTGACAGTGGGGGTACAGTCTCAGCATGGGACCCTGTGCTCCTGGGGTAATGAACTGCTCTGCTGTGCTGTGCTCAGAGCTTCTGCGAGGGACAGTGTGAGTCTCCCTGCTGTTGCCAGGCTTAAGGCTGATTTACAGTGCATTTTCATTACAGTGAAGTAAATCACTTCTCTACCAATGTTATGATCTCTTGCTGAATGCTTCTTACTGCTGACTTCAGCAAGTAGTCTGACTATGTGTGTAACCAGTGTTGGGATAGATCATCGAAAAAGTAATCGAGTACAAGTTACTAATGACTGAGATGAAATTTTATGGGATTCCTTTACTTGATTTTTTTTGGAAAAAGTAAAATTGCAATCAAAACTTGTATCAGAATTACATTAAAGCTCACTGAGAGCTCATTAAAAGCTCATCTAAATGGCACATGTAACTGTCCATGTAATTGAACACTGTGTAAGCGAAGTGAAATGAGGGTAGACAAGCACAATCAATGCACAATCAACTTGCAATGTGTTCTAAGCACCCCTTCCTTGCTTCCCACCTATAATATAAATTTTCTCACCTCATGTCTGTCAGCCTTCGCCTCTTGTTTTGCCCTTTTTACTTTTTTGATGCCTACCATAAGAACACAAATTGATGTTTGACATAAATGCAGACCTAACATCACCCTTATACCCCAATGATTTCATATCTTGAATTGTATAATGTAAACTGTTAGCAAATGGACCATAACAATGTTAAGTAACATAAAGCCATCAGACAAATACTTACTGTGCCCCAATATCTTGCCATTCTTCCTAACTGCTCTATGAACGGGATAACTAAGGAAAAATATATTGCAGACAATTAGATCAGCTAGATTTAGTGGTAGCTACCATTTACTTTTGCACACAAAACACTCTGCATTAATTCAGAAAGAAGCTCAGAAATTCTTGACAGTGATAAAGTGACTTTGCATTTCAGCTAGCCAGAATGGAGAAACTGTCAACAAAATGATCAAATTGTCAAAACGTCAAATGAAGTTTTGCACACAAATACTTTTCTCTGGAAGTCTGCAACACAGAACTCACGATCATTGTGATTTTGTCACGAATATCACCAACGAGGCTATGGACTCGATCTCCCAGAATCCTCTGGGAGATCACATGACCTCCTCACTGCCTACAGACTCCATTCCACACACGGACTACATCTCCCAGAGTGAAGAGCGAGATCAGCTGACCTGATCTCTACACTCAATCCTATCAGCGTTCACAGTCGCCTGAGTTTTAATGCGTAACACCTGAATGTTTTGTCACATGACTACTTCAGAGTAGCTTATAAGCCCGGGCTTTAGCAATAGTTAGTTGCGAGGTATTGCTTCATTTGTGAACTACTCAGCGTTATTTCTATTGTGTTATTTTTGTATATGACTTGTGTTCTTGTTTCCCCGACTCTGATTTCTGGTTTACCCCTCTGGATTGTTTGCATTGGTTCTCTGTTTTTGTGCCTTGATATTTTTGCCTGCATTTTGACTATGAGTTTGGATTCCGATTTCAACATTAAAGCCTGGTTGTACTCCTTTATCTGCGAGCGTCTACCTTCTGTGATAGCCGTTACAGATTTCCAGTGAAATTAAAATAATTTTGATAATACTTTATTTTACGGTATGGTGGGTAACTAATATTTAATAGGTAAATATGTGGTACTCACCAGTAATTTTCTGTACATACTTGCACATGGATAGTAATTTACTTAAAACTAGTATGTATTCAAAGCTTCACTTACTCAGAATAGGTAAATATGAAGGTTTTTGCACATACTAATATGAACAGTCTCAGGTATGTATAACAGTACTTACTCAGAATTTAATGGTAAATACGTAGTACTTAGTAGTAATATTAGATACACAATCTGCAAATTCAATATATAAGTACAGAGTTACTAATGTGAGAAATACGAAGTGTAGTTCAGCTTTTAGTGATTCAGTATTTCTGTAAGTACATGCACATGAACTCAAATTTATATCACAGTTTTTCCCACTGTTTGAATGATAAATATATTATACCACAATATCAAAAAAGTGAAAATTTAAAAAAAAAAATTAACAGTAATATTTTATGTCCTGTGTTGTTTTTCACCTGGTCTTGTGTGTTCTGGGTGTGCATTCCAGATTCCATCCTGTGGCTTCGTCTCTTCCGCTCCAGGATCCTGCTGTTCTCCACTCCAGGGTTTTGTCTCCTTCTTTCTGCTTTTAAATAGTGCCTTAGCGGCATCGATGGAAGGAGACTTCCTCATATTATCCGCTGTTTTGCCAGTTGTACACTCTGTTAATACTTGATCATTGATCAAATTTAGCCTGTCACCTCTAAACTAGTAGCTGTGTATATATTGTATTTAATGTAAATGGTCAGTGTGCACCAGCTGTAGGGAGTGGCTGCCTTTTTGTTGGGAATGGAGGTTTTCTATGTGTATGCCTAGTTAGGGAGGTAGGTTAGCACTCTGTCTTTTGTTTTCTTTTGTTTTTGTATAGAGTAGTTAGTGTTTGTCCTGGAGCTAGTGTAGTTTTTTCTTTGTTGGTTTTTGTTTGTTGGTTTGGCCTGGATCACTCCTGAAGTCTGTTGCCAGATCTTCTAAACTTAGTAATTGTGACTGGTGTTTTCATCTTCCACATCCATTTATGTACTTTGTGTACCCTTCACAGAGTGCTAGCTTTTTAATAGTTCCCAGAATTCAGAAGTTTTCAGCTGGAGGAAGAGCCTTTTCTTATAAAGCCCCCAAACTCTGGAATGATCTTCCAGAAAATGTTCGGGACTCAGACTCAGTCG
>JAILXH010043260.1:0-15841 GCA_023558415.1 Piaractus mesopotamicus
CCCCCTGTACTACAGCAGGCCAACAGGCAGCGCAGGGAAGAGTGTGGGGGTGGGGGGGTGAATTTAGTTGGGGGACGAGATAGAATAAGACCGCATTGTGCTCTGGAAGCTTGTTGAAAAGGGCACTGGGCTGAAGATGTTTACAGTATGTAATCTTTTGTTTGTTTGTACACTTCTCCCATGTAATCAGCTTTCTGGTGCTGGGAGGAGATTTCGCAGAGTGCTGGGAATGGAGCTCCCAGGTGGGAGAGAGAGAGCTGATGCTTTCTGTTGCCCTTCCATCAGCCCTATACGCATAACATTATTAATATAGCAAGAGCGGTAAACAAAATGCACCAAGAGTCACTTAGTATTCAAACTCTGTATACAGAGCAACCACGTACCACTGGCCATGGCAGCACTAGTACATATTGGGCCGGCAGACTGTACATATTGGTGGATGACTAGTACTCACACACACATCAGATCCTCTGAGCATGTGCTAGACCATTCATATCTCTCTCCCTCTCTCTCTCTCTCTCTCACTGATGGAATTGTAGCCTGCAGCTCTGAAATCAGACACAGACAGGTGATCAAAACAGGCCATTAGCCCCCATTTACACACTCTCACCTTCACACACACCTCAATCTGCTGACTAGACACACACACCAGAGTGAACCACTTTGAAGAGTTCAAATCATGCTTCTGCTGCTGTTGCTGTTGCTATTGGTAACTGATGCACGTATTAGTGAGCGTTAGTAAGCAACTCTCCACAGCTTCAGCTGAAAGGTGCAGCAAAGTGATCACAGTATTGTTCCTGTTCATTTGTTTAATTCCCAGTCAAAACATCCATTGAGTAAAATTGAAGCCTCAATAACTTAATACAATATAAAAGTGTATTTATTCATTTTCCTGTATTTAGTGTGTCCACACTTTGCCTTTATGACAGCTTCCATTCCTTTCAAAAGACTTGCTTTCAGTTAGTCAAAGAAATTTGCAGGGATATTTTCAACACCTCCAAAGTTCAGACTGGTTCCATTTTCTGCTTCTTAAAATCCGAGTAATCCCAAACACATTCAGTGATGCTGGGGTGTGGGTTCTGTCCAGTTTTGGTGTTCTAGGGCAAATTGTCATCTATTATGTCCATTTCCTTTTTTCAGTAACTTCTTGACAGCTACACACCCTTTCAGACTCAAAGCATTGTTTTCTCCCAGAGTAAGGATGAAAAACAAATGTGTAGTACTTTTTTTCCTATGGTGACCGTGTTGGTGGTCTACCAGGCATCTAATGTCTTCAGAAATAGCTCCTTTAGCCATTTTAGAAAACTGCATGGCATCTAGGGTGTGTTTGGGTAGTATGAATGTTAGTGTCTCTTTAAACTGTAACATACTGCCAGTGATTCCTTTAGCATCACCTTTTGTTTGGGGGACACAGCTGTAACTTTATGAGATTGGAAGGATGGAGGAGTTAAAGTGATAGCAGAGTGCATAAAAGAGTGGAGAAACTAAATGCTATGCTGGAGACTTTTGCATAATTTATTTGTTAAATTATGCAAATTTGTTAATGTATAAATCTCAAGAAACTGACAAAGGAGATATTTAGTCATACACTCTTTTGACTTCATAAATCTATTACACCCCCTTTTGCAATAATTCTCTGATTTTGTAGTACTCTTTTTAAGTTCTCTTCCTTAGGCATATGCCAAAGTTCAAAAGTCTGACCAACCAGAGAATGACAGGTAAAAGTCCTGCAAACTGAATTCACATGACAGGACCATGTACCAAATCATGAGTGTTGTGCAGAGCGATCCCTGGAGCAGGGCTGTCGAGTTGGCAGTGCATTCTTGTCTTATTTGGGTAGGTGGAGTGGATTTCTACACAGCCAAACACTGCATGATGCAAGATGTAAAAAACCTAAGAAACAAACGTCTTGTGAAATTAGTATCATGCCACATAAAGACATACTGTAGACAGAAAAAAAGAGGCACTTTAAAAGAGCCCAGCATGGAGCATAAAACCTGTAAAAACAGTCACACACACTCTCACAGGGGTTTAGGCAGAGCAGGGAGGGGGAGAGAAGAAGGACAGCACGCAGAAGTCACGCATTCATGGAGGTTTAGCAAGTACGAAAGCTACCCAGTGCATCCATGGAAATGCATGGCATCTTAACAGAAAACAAACCTCAGTGGAAATGCCAGTGTGAAGAGAAAGTTGAAAAACACATCAAGGAACATGAAAGCACAAAATGCAAGATCGATGGACAGTGTTTGTGTACAAATTCGACACATCCACACACGGGTTCAGACAGATGTCACACAGAAATTAGGAAGAAACATAATTACAAAAAGCAGAGAGCAGTATACAAATACATCGCAATACCCAAAAGCAATCACCCCGACATACACACCTAACCACTGTTAATCCCCTAGACACTGGAAAGCACACACACGCACACACACGTGCGCATGCAAACTCTGTCTCTCCCTCACTCACACACACACACACACACACACACACTCAGCATCACTGTGTTTATCACAGTGCGCCAGCCCACCAACACCCGTCAGTCTAATTCCGTTTGTCTGTTTAGATTCGTTTTGCTTTAATCTCCTCTTGTTTGTGCACATCTGCAGGAGCGGCACTATATGAGAAGGGGGGAGGGGCGCTTCGAAACAGAAAGAAAGAGCGAGACAAGGGGTGCAGGTAAAGGGAGAGAGGCCAATAAAGAGAAGATAGGGCATGAGAGCAAACTCTCAAATGCAGAGGGTGGTACAGCCAAAGCTGTAAGAATGGGTGAACGTAAAGAATTTCTATTCAGCTTCTACATTATATTATCCCTGTCATTAAAAAACTTGTAACTTCATTTACATGTATTTAGTTTTATTTTTTAGCATATACCATTTAAAACGTCAGCTTCCCTCTACATTCTGAGAACATTTCATGATGAATGGACCCAAAGAAATAGTGTAAAATTACTTTATAATAAAAAAAATACATTAAGCCTTCATAGAACCAAGACTCCCACTAATTCAGTCATTCTGCTTTGTTTTTCATGCAGATACTGAATGATAAGCCCTAGGATGCAGACATAGAATGTTTAAGGGGTCAACAGATATTAAGAATGTTTTTCCATATGCAATTTCAGAAAAGCAAACTTTTCTTAAAGCAGCACTATGTCAGTTCTGAAAGAAGTAGAGTTACTGAGTCAGGAGAAACACACATTAAAGTATGGTGTGTGTATGTGTTCAGCTACAAATCGACTTATAAAGCCTGATATAATAACTTAAAAGTCGAAGGTGTCGGGACGGATTTCACAGGAGTTTTTTAACCACGTCATATGTCTTTACGCATTAACAAGATACGCCCTGCAAAAAAGAGTCAGCTTAATGTTTAGGTCTCAAATGCAAATTCCACATAATACTGATGAAGATATGATGACAACAGTGGATAATTCACTCACATCCTCAGAAGACGTGTCCTTCACAAAGTTATGACTGAGTTCTCTTTAAATACTCTTTCCACAAGCTCACAACCATCAGATTCATCTGCTTGTGGAGGTCCGAAGCACAATTGATGATACAACATCTTCCTCTGCATGTTGCATGCAATTACACATTTCCACCAGACTGGTCTCCAAATCCCAAAATCTTACATAGTACTGCTTAAAAACAGTAAAGACTTTACTCAGCTTTAACTTGAGCAGTCATAGCACTAAATCTATGGTTCCCGACCTTCTGTGGAACCATTTCTCGGGGTTGTCACCCATCCAGGAGTTTCGTTTTCTGATAAGGAAATAAATAAATGCTTTGAATCCAAGCAGTTTCTTCAGATGTCAGCATTTTTTATGAAGTTTAAATCACTTCTTTTTTATGATATCATACCATTTGTATACAGTAGGTTTGATTGGTTAAGTTTACATTCAATGTAGGGACAACTGTTTTGGAATGGTGCACCGTTTGGCGACATGTTTGGGCACTAAGCCACTATGCTGCATGATAAGGTTCTATACTCTAAGTTTAAAACTCTTTTTAGTGCTATACAGAATCATTTTTAAAAGCTCTTTAAAGTTCCATATACAACAAAGTTTCCATCATAGAGACGAACCATTTAACCATACAATGGTTCTATACCAGGCATGTCAAACTGGGGACCTTCTGGGCCAAATGGCTGACGAGATTAGCATTTACCCTCATCTAACGCTCTGAATTCAGTTCATGAAGGCCTGCTAATTAGCTGATGAGCTAAATCAGGTGTGTTTAATGAGGTAGCGTGCTGAAATCTGCAGTGGTTTGGCCCACCAGAACTGGAGCTTGACATGTTTTATACATTTAAATGGTGATATATATATATCTAACTACTACCTTGAAGAATTGTTTTTTAAAGTGTATAGTTGCACTGGCATGTATCTACCTTACACTGCAATGCAATTCTACCTGCATATCCTGGTGTTTTTCCCCAGTTCTAACATGCTTGATCCAATTAATCAGATAATTAGCAATAACCTTCTGTGTTGAAGTAGGTGTGTCAGAGTAGGAAAAGATTAAAATAAGCAGAACGAGGGTACTGCAGGACTAGGGTTGAGAACCATTGTTCTAAATGCATAAAAGGCAAAACAGACCAAGAGCAGCAATAACTCACAGGGCTGAGGGCTGAGCCGAGTGTACAGCGTGCCATTCTCAGATCCACAGTCCCAGCCTTCTCCAGCAGAGCAGCCAGGCAGATGTGGGCCCAGAGAGAGGCACAGGGTGCAGCGGCCAGGCCTCCAGGCTTCTGGAAGTCTCTCCAGTCAGTCACACACAACTCGTTGCGGAGGCTCCACCACCAGCACAACATTACAGGCCTCTTACACAGCATTACAGCACATCTTATTATCCCGCTCAACTCTCTTCATTAGCCCAATTGGATCCTGGGATTTCCATTTGTAAATGGGGAGCTTTTTAGATTAGCTGGTGTCTGCCCATTATGAAACGTTCTCTAAATGTTCCCCCAACGGCGCGATTAGCTCCTGTCTGTCAGGGTGGAAATGTAAACTTTTCAAAATGTGATTCATCCCTTTAAGCCCTTCACAAATATTTTCCACAAGAAATGGTAAAAAAAAAAAAAAAAAACTGTCAACTAAGCAGACCCTGTTCCAATGTTTGTCACCATTATGAATCATAAACTACTAAAACTATGCAGTGTAAACCAGCCTCATTAATCCTTTTCATTGATGCGTTTATCATCTGCTTCACTACAGCTGGGATGAACGGGGAAAAAAGCACACACAAGCAGTGGGTACCGCCCCTAGGCTGCGACTCAAGCTTAAAAAAGAAATTGTTCAAATGTAAACAGGAGGATGCATTCTGTCACTGGGGAAAACAAAAGGTTCAGGCAAATACAGTAATACAAAATAAAAATGTGCTTTAGCATACTGTGGTTGTATAAGAAGTATTTCAACTTTGAGTAAGGGTGGGAATAACAAATCAACAGTACTACTTTTGAGTTACACTCATAAAAATAAATTTCTTAAATGGTTATTGACTTGGGTGTATAGTTCTAGGAAAACACTTTAATTGGTATAAAACTTTTCACTTCATAAGAAGTTCTTAAACCTTGAAAAGGTTCTTCACACTCATCCAACTCATTTACAAAAATGGTTCCTCAATGATCCATCTAGTAAAAGGCAGAGGTAGTTTACATGCACTTGAGTAAAATGTTTTATTAATTTGTATTTTCCTGAGTACTTTCAAATGATATCATTTTTATTTCTATTCAAGTATATACACATGGAGCACTTTAATAGGAACCCTTGTACACCTACCTATTCATGCAACTATCTAATCAGCCAATCGCGTGGCAGCAGTGCAGTGCACAAAATCATGCCAATATGGGCCAGAAGCTTCAGGTAATGCTCACATCAACCATCAGAATGTGTCGGGGGGAATGTAATCTCAGTGATTTTGACCGAGTCATGACTGCTGGCGCCTCATGGGTTGGTTTGAGTATTTCTATAACTGCTGATCTCCTGGGACTGTACAATTGGAGCGAGAAGAAAAGCATTTCAGAATGCACAACATGTTGAACTTTAGGGCGGATGGGCTACTCAGAGCAGAAGACTACATCAGGTTCCACCTCTGAAGGCTGGTGGAGGTAGTGTAATGGTGTGTGGAATGTTTTCTTGGCACACTTCAGGCTCGTTAATACCAATCATCGCTTGAATGCCACAGCTTATTTGAGTATTGCTGGTGCTAACCATGTGCATCCCGTCTTGACTATATTTACCCAACTACCGTACTACTTCCAGCATGACACCATGCAGCATGTCACAAAGCAAAAGCCATCTTAAACTGGTTTCATGAACATGACAATGAGTTCTTCAGTGACCCTTCCAGTCACTGGATCTGAATCTAATTGAACACCTTTGGGATGTGGTAGAATGGGAGATTTGCAGCATGACAGTGCATCTGATCTGCAGGAACTGCATGATGCAAACATGTGAACATGAACCAGAATCTCAAAGGAATGTTTGCAACATGTTGTGGAAACCATGTCACAAAAAAACTGATGCTGTTTTAAGAGCAAAGGGAGGCCCTACTCAGCGTTAGTATAGTGTTCCTAATAAAGTATCTTAATTAGGAAAGTTAGTAATTATTTTTGTGTTTAATGTCATTGTTACAATGGTGACAGTGTCTGTAGTGCATTGCAATTGGTCAGACCTCCTATGTTTGAGGTTTGTCATTATATTTTACACAAGGAGTGAACCAGAAAGAGAAAAACAGTGTTTCAGTACCTCTGCTGATAGATGCTGTATGTACTAAAAGGTTTTGCTGCAATTCTGAAGGGAACTTAATACATATATATATATAAAATATATTATATTTTATTATTATTTTTTTGAGCTGGTACTTTTATACTTTGATTGAAGTTGCTATTAGTCTGCTTAAAGGTGCTTTAAGGAAACCAAAAGTGTTTTTTCTATAGCATTTTACCAAAAAACCCTTTCTGACACCTTTACCTTCAAGAGGTTCTGTTACTGAGAGTCAGAAGTCTTTTGCTACCGCGGCAGCGCTGGCTCTCTTTTGCGCTCTTTTTTCTGGGAGCTCTCTCGCTCTCTTCCCAGTGGCAGGCAGGCTACTCTTCCTCCCCAGGCTGGCATTCAGACACGGCCACAGCTGCAGCAGGACATATGCACACTGAGGCAGCAAATTATGAAAATGTGGCTGTGTGTCCTCAATGGCGCTGCGCTTTCTTAATGTGGCACAAAATTAGGACCCGAGGGGTGAGAGAGAGGAGCCCGTTTAATTGGAAAAACTGCTCTGGGCCTACACACACACACAGACACATACGCAAACACACACACAGTGAGTAACTCATCGCATGAAAGCTGAGATATCATCTCTTACCCACCAGCAGTGCAGTCTCTTCTATAAGGCACCTCTGCCAAGGCCTGGAGGCATTCATAAAGGTGTCTAATGTGCGAGTTTACCCTCAATTATTTAAATAGCCCTATACAGAGATCACATAATGGGGGCATTCTGCCTCTTTGAGAGTCAAAGAAGATCTCCTCTAAAGCCTCCTGTGGAGGCCAGTGAGAGTCAGCCTAACAAGGGGTAAGAGTGTAGACATGTATATTACAGCTTTTGAACTTCATCTTGCCCACTGTTTTTTAATTATTATTAATAATTTTTAATTTGTTTCTTTGGAACAAGACATTTTTTGGGGGAGTGAATCCCTGACCTTGATTCATTTAGTTTATGATTCTTTCAGAATTTGACGCATTATGAAATCTCAAAGTTCACCATGATTCAGTTCAAACTGTTTTTTATGTATACCATTTAGAATTATTTTTAAAAATACACAAAATTCACAATTTTACAGTGAATTCACACAAGGACACGGACAATAGAAACAACACCTCAAGCTTTTTTGAGGGGATTCTGGCATTTGAAAATTTATAATTGATGAAAATTGATGAAACATATTGATATCATCGACCAAAAGCGATTCAAACAAAAGATCACATGACTTCAGTCAGTTTTCAGTCCATGCTCCTCACCCCCATTACCCCCTGTTCATCTTGCCCAGCTCTGTGGTATAACATACAAATCCACAGCCTCCAAGCCAGGATTCTCTATACACACACATACACAGTAATCTGCAACAGTGGCCAAAGTTTCATTTGCACCCCCCTCATAATATGCTGCTGGTACAGCGGCCAGCTCAGTGCTTTCCTTTTCTCCCCCTCTCTTCCCTCCTTCCCTCCTACCCTCTCCCCCCAGTCAGAGGAAGGAGAGGAGATAGGCCCTGCAGCTAAAGCCCTCTTTTCAGCACGCCGCTGGCGGGGTCTATCGGCGAGACGCAGCAAGCGGAGGTGTCGCTTCTGCTCTGGCATTTCGGACAGTATCTACTCCTCTCCGGGCGCAGGGAGAGAAAGAAAAACAGAAGGGGGTATTATCAGGGAGGGATGAGAGCAGCGAAGGCATTTTTGTCTTTTTATTCCCCTCCTAAGCCCCGGGCTTTGCTCCCAATCCGATTGGTCGATACAGCCAGGGATGTAAATGAAATGCAAAGAGGAATAAGGCTGGCTTCCCATCTTCCTCTGTGTGTGTGTGCCTGTTCCACTGCTCCTCTCTCACTCTCTCTTTTGGCTCTTGCTCAGGGTTTGCAATTAAGGGGCTCGCTCACCTTTCTCACCTTTTCTCTGTTCTTTGAGCATTTGTTTCACAGCTGCATATTTTTAATAATGCCTATCCTTCAGTCCACATCCTTCCTGACTGATTTGTTTATCCTGTCCCATCCTGCGCCTGGTTCTACCCTGCACCCTCTCCTTTCCTTCTCTCTTACTTTCTCTCTCTCTCTCTCTCTCTCTTCAACACCCCCCCACCTCCCGCTGGCTGGGCTCTCCACTCTTATCTGCTCAGGCGGCCCACATTCCAGTGTTGCCGTGGCGCCCTGCCTGCATCCGCGGTCACGGCGATTCCATGGGTTCACACAATCCCTCAGATGAGAGAGAGTGGCTGAGAGAGGGACAGAGAGAAACAGAGCGACAGTCAGCAGAGAAAGAGAGAGAGAAACAGAGACAGAGAAACAGACGAGTCAGGAAGACAGAAATGAAAAGGAAAATTTTGAGAGATCATTTTTCAAAAACACCCTACACAGGGCATCAGCACTTTTGCACCTTCTTCACTCTCCTTCTGCACAGTTTACCAACAGCAGATATTCCTTATGCGACATCAAAGCTAGAAGGAAAACATATAGCCTGTAAATCATAATGCTTAAAGTACTGAAACAGAAACGTGTGGGGCCACAAGTGTACGCATTTAAGCATGTGTGTGTAGGGGGCGGGAGGTCCTGTCGCACGCATGGTACCTCTAAAAGGGTCTCTGGCAATCTGACATACTGTATTCTCAGCTCAATCCATCAGGGATTACCAGCTTGGACCGTCGTCTTAACAAATAGATAGATTTATGAATATAAAAATAAATATAAACAGGCTCATCAAATACATTAGCGTTTGGAGTTCAAAGGAGCTGGGAGTGCACTGAGTAGCAGAGTGGGTGGAGACAGATAGGGGGGGAGTAGAGAAAAGGATGGGGCCATTTTAAGAGGCTGCCCCAGATTAACAGGCCATTCTTAATCTCTTATGGCTGCTCCCAAATTGGGTTCCCCTCCGATCTCAATCCCAGACTGCCATGCTCCTAATGTGGGAGCCAGAGACACATGACAGCAGGAGGGCTAAAGGATAATTATGAGTGAGTGAGAGAGAGACAGACAGAAAACGAGAGCGAGAAAGAGAGAGAGAGTGATGTCTGCCCATCAGCAGAGAGGATACTAATATAATATTAACATTTAAACAATTCAAAGTGGTTTTTCTACCAGCTTCACCCAACAGTTGCTCCTCACACTTCTCAGACCAGGATGTCACCTGAAGAAACACTGCCCAGCATTTCAGACAATAGTGTTCTGCTGTAACAAAACATTTAGTCTGTCAGCTCAAAAACAATTACTGTGCTTTTGCAAAATGTTGCCAAAACAACCAATCATACAGGAGCCCAAGACAAGATGCAATATTTAGAAAATTTTATGTACCCCATAAAATCAATGTAAACAAAAGATCAGAATGGCTAGACAATTCCAGAGTGCAACTTTAAGGCCTTCATCAATTCCTAACTGACAGTTTTTACGACTAAAAAACTAATGCTATTTTTCTCTGTTTTTCGAAGACATGCTGTAGCTTACACAATCATCCTCGATATTCAGCACTTAAGCACACCACAGTACCCTGTACAGTACTGAACAGGACTCTACACCATCACAGAGCAGTAACGTTCATCACTCTGCTTCACATCAACAGTGCATGATTTGACCTTTCATTCTCTGTGCTTACTACACATTATCATACCTGCTTTGGCACTTAGCACTCTTAGAATTCAAGTCTCTCATCCTTTTCCCATCTTGTTGGCTGTTTAGATCTCTCTCTAAGCAGACAGCTACCTAGAGTAGGTATTTCTTGGTCCTCCCAAGTTCTTCAGAATGGTTTCGTAGAGGTCTAGTGTTTCTGCCTTTGAGAGTCTCGGAGCCTCTCTCTTTCTTTGCGGAGGTGTGCGATGGCTGAGCGGATCGCCTGGCGCTGAGGGTCCGTGGGTTCTCTCTGAAGATAGCGGCCGAAGTGGTGGATACTGCGGCTCAGGAGAGAGTCTGGCTCATGGCTGCCGCCCCCAGAGCGGAGCAACCTCTCTGCAGCAAGAGCCAGATTCTTATCCCAATTGGATGGATAGTCAGGTTGGGCATCCACAATTTGGCAGTACAGCTGTCAATCAACAAAGTAAAACAGATCAAATGTAACAATGAAACAATCCTAAAAATAAGTTTAGAGTTCTGATTTCAAAAGCTAATCCAGCAGTGGGGAATGCTACTGAAAAAGATGCAGTGGAGCCAAAAGACTCTACCAAGATACACAATACTGATCTACACAATCATATGACTGCTTACATATCACCACTGCCATACCAAAACTTCTTCATTAAAATTTGTAATGAATTTCAAGGTTTAAAAAAAACTTCAACGTGTAGCCGGCAGCCATGAGTGTTGTGCTAAAATTTGACTGCCTCTGGCATTCATGTACGTCACACAGGCATATGGACACTACAGAGACTGCTCACAATTGAACTGAACTGAAGATATGTGCATGCTAAGAGGAGCTGGGGAGTATTTGGCACAACACTGCAGGTTGAGAGATGTTTTGGCCATGTATTTATGGACAAGATGCAGGTGACTATTGACTTCTAGGGGTTTGTTTGCCTCATAGCTCCAGCACCTAAACTACAGAAGCAAGATTTAGACACCAAACATGTCTCGGCTAACTGGTGTAAGTGGAAAACTGTGTAAATTAAATTGTTTGCAGAACCGTTCCTTTAACTGTCATGTAATGAGAAAAATGCATGTGCTGCTTCAACAACCAGCCAACACTCATAATTTCTAATCATACGCTAAAAGAACTGGATAGGTCCTTCAAAGCAAATTCTTAAAAAGCTACTCCAGCTAAAACCTCCACATCCACTACTATCTCATACTCACATTGTAAGAGAGGTCATAGAGACGAGCCTGGCCCCCTCCCTCCATCCTCTCAGCAAGGTCAAAGAGGAAGAATGCCATTTTCATCCTATAACACAAGCAGAGAAATGACATCCTGGTTCCAGTAGAAATGGGATTTTAATTCTATGAACACAGCACAAGGTAAGATCAAGTGCAGTAAGAAGTAGCAGGCTTGCTGGAGGTAAAGTGGACTATATTACCTGGCCTGCCACATTTCCTCATTGGCCACTCTTTCCCATGAGCCAGGGGGAAAACTGTGATGGGGGAAGAACACAAAAATCTACAGATATATTTCACTCATACTACCTATGTGACCACTGTAGTTAATACTATGTGAATAGTAGTAGTTAGGATTTTTGCCATGTAATCCATTCTACTTAACATAGTATATCCTTTTATACAATATCAGTTCTATTAGTTTATTGTGGCTTGGTAGGGGAGATGAAATAGACAACACAAAATACAACCGTAGCACCTTGTCATTTAGAAAAATACATCATGTTTCAAGAATAAATACAGCACTGAACAAGCTGACGGTATAAAGTACTCATGTTCAATCTTCTGTTGGCATGCAGGCCTGAAAAAACAGACAGCAATCCTGAAAATCATATTCTTAGCATCCCAAAAACATGCGACAGCGGATCTTCAGCGGACTGCAATCTTCAGAAGCACTCTCTGCAGTAAATGACCCACATATTTCTGCATTTCTTTCGTTCCATTTCATTGCACATAACCGTGCGGCCTCTCCTTCAAAGGAATATTTTAGCATGTGACTTCCCCGCTAATATTTGGCTGCCGGGCAGGGATGGACACGCTTGTAGCGGCCGAGAGGAGAGTAATGTCACACCATTCAACCCCGATTAGCCTGCTGAATACCAGGCAGGCGCGCAGAGCCTCAGCACCCGAGACTAGAACTAATTTCACTTTATACACACGTATTGACACGCCGCAGTTTAGAAAGTCATTAGGGTGGGGTCAGTAGACTAATAACGACTTTGAAGCTGGAGACGGTGGCTGCCTTCCCAGCAGGATGCTGGTGCAGTGGTTAAGTGGACTTCAGTAGCTGTGGGGAGAGAGGACATTTAAACGGAAGTACATCAAGTGTAAGAAGGTAGGGAGGTGCACCTGGTAAAAACCCTGACGCTCAGTGCTGAAATGTGCTCTATGGCAGCGTTTCTCAGTCTCAGTATTCCCTGCTTCACTGCACTACTATCCAGTTACTAATATTAAGTAGTTAATCATTATCACTTAGTGGTAACTTCCAGTAGTAGAAGTTACCACTAAGTGATAATAAAAATCCAGTAAAGAACATGAATTATGCAGTAAATACTACAGCATGCTTGCTAAGTCTGTCTAGCATGTTATATATTAAACATGCACATCCACCAATGCAAAATCTTTGTATGTGAAACATACCTGGTGAAATAAACTCACCTGTCGTGTGGCTGGCTCCAGTTGTATAGGTATTGTGTGCGCTGTGCCCACTCCTCAGGGTGCAAGCGGCTGGTAACGGGCACCAGCTGCTCACACACCCCCCACGGCCAGCGGGAGAACGTCCTCTCCCAGCTCGGGTCCCCCTCCGATAGACCAATGCACACAAACACAGGCCTGCTACACACACACACAAACACACGACAGGTGAGCTACAGTTGTATGAGACAAAATAAGAGGTGTTATTTCAAATGTTGCACAATTTACTCTCAGTGATTTCTCAAAACAAAAGAAGTTCACTTGAAGCTCATGCATGATCAATGTTTTTTACATACACTACGGACAGCATTCTAACTAATTTTATATTCGATTACCAGTAAGAGATACATGTTCACAGTTAACCTTAGAGAAGGAGAAAAAACAACGTAAAAACATAAAGAAAATGGATTTCAGCTGAAATTAAAGTAGAGCTGTGGCTTAGGTGACGTCACTGGTGTTACACACAAATTTGGCATCACGCAAAATAAGACATTTCAAAATGTTAAATTGTTAAAAAAAAAAAACAGCCCAGGAAAATCACTAGATTATCATGTCAGATGAGCAATATAAAGGATACAGCTAACCAGTACAACACTGGATGGACAGTTTTCTTCAACTCTTCAAACTCAAACCATTCAAGTATCCAGTGACACACAAGCGCACACGCACACGCGCACACACACACACGCATATATATACTGTATATAGACAGATATGGAAAGGGAGATAGGGAGAGATAAGTAATTATTAATAATTACATGCTAACTCCACTTCTCTTGTTCACCAGTTCTAAGTCCAATAACTGGAAACATTTTTTTCTTTAACAGAAACAAGCAGTCAATTAGGGCCATCCCATTTGCAGAGTTTAACTGGATTCTTTTGCTGTTACAGTAAGTCTGTTACAGTTGACTGAGCAATTGAAGAAAAGTGGATAGAGTAAATGAAGAAATTTTGATTAAGCCAAATAGCAAGACAAAAAAAATCAAGCCAGCCAAATTTCCAAATTTAATAACCGGGAAGAGCTACGCATCAATTTGTTTTAAAGCCAAGAAACACCAGCTAATCAGCCAAGATGTACAAAAGTCATATTAACATAGGAAATCAGTACACAGCCCTATAAATATTGTCACTAATGCATGCAGCCTAAAATTTCACCTGATATCAGATGTTCATCTCAGATCAATTTGCAAGGGCAAAAATGCAAATCGTAGCCAATTAAAGAATTATATCCTATGCTTAGCGTTGGTTTGCAAAAACCAAGTCTTGGGACTATTTTATATTATCACTGGGAATTGTTCACTTAAAATCCTTTTTAGTCCAGGACTACAATTGATCTGTATACAGAAAACTAGCCCTTGGTATGTGTTTCTGTCACCCATTTCCGTTTTCTCCTTTTTTTGCTGCATGCTCTCTCCAGTGCACTGGGCCCCTAGGGTAGTGCCTCTGGTGACTACTGCCCCCCACTCAAGGCTGCAGGGCTTTGGCAAGGAAATACTGCCGTCTGGTGGCTGGAGGTAGTATAGAACCCAACTCCCTTTACATGCCTGCCACTGTGTTGGGTGTTATGCCGCATAAGCGAATGCTATAAAATCACAGGTGATATAATCTATAAGGACTAACTATGTTATTAGCTGATGTAATTTTAGCTGGAAGTTCTAATGGACAGCCATGGAGTTTTTAGCACAGTGGCATTAAAGGTAATGCAATGAAAAGGGTGATTCTAAGTGTGCATATGAGCAGTTTTAACTCACTGTGTGTTGTGCTGGAGGAACTGCTCAATGCTGAAGCTATTTTTCTCTTCAGTGTTAACTGGGTCCCAAAGATGCCCGGGGAACTTCACTCCAGGAAGATGTTGCTGAAGCTTAGACACATACCAGCTATATGTCATCATCTGAATAACAACAAAAAGAGCAAATAAAGACACTAAAATTAAAACAATACAGACCTAACAAAAATATTAATGAATTCTAATCTTTCAATTTATGCTACATTTGTGTTTGCATGAAGAACAGAAGGTATTTTATTATGATTTGAATTTAATGAGACCCTGCCAGTTCATATGTAAACTGAAAGTGTAAACTATTGAAGTCATTATGCAATGAAGTAATTATGTTTAATGTATAATGAATAGCAAAATGTACACATGTATAATAAAATATAGCATCTCTAACCTTTGTCTTAACTGTACTGTAATTCACATTACACTTACCTCTTGGTCAACAAGGCTGAGGTCCGGCCTCAGGCCCTGGCAATAGTGCAAGTAGCGGAGGGTGTTGCCAGGGAGATCACCCCGCGTCAGCACCAATGAGCCATTTGGGAACGAAAATACAACCTCACGAGCAAACTTTTCCACCACATCGTTACTGCTCTGATCACACTCTCTGGAAAATATATACATGTAAATATTTAAAATTGTGGAAGAATGCAGTTATTTACACTACTGGTATATTAAACTTCAACTTGAATTGTTCAAAATTGTGAGAAAATTATAATTCATGTTACTTGTCAGATTTATTTACTTCGAAAAAGCTAACATTACGAAAAATACAAATAAACATTAATACAATAAATTGTGATTTTATGTCCGTCAGTGTGTTGGCTTAACTATTTCCAAACATACCAGCTTACCAGCAAATACCTTCTTCATTAAGTTCAATCAGGAATGCTGGAATTAAACAAATGCATTAAATGGCCAGGGTGCACTGAATACGAACCAAATGTGTGCTTCTAACCATCTCTGATATCAACACCTTTTTTGAATATGAAAAAATTCGTGTTACTTTTTAAGGTTTGTCTACAAGCAAAAAAAAAAAAAAAA
>JAILXH010043302.1:0-15067 GCA_023558415.1 Piaractus mesopotamicus
CTTCTGACGAGGAGGGGGGGGGGGATGGGGGGATGAGGGGGAGAGGGGGAAGAGGGAGAGAGATGGAAGAGAGAAAGAGAGAGACAAGAAAGAAGAACAGTATGGGAAGAAAGGGAGACAGAGAAAGAGAAGAAGGAGGAAAGAGAGAAGATAGAGACACAGAAAGAAGAGAGAGAAAGAGAAGAGAGAGACGAAAGAGAAAAGGGAGGAAAAAGAAAAGACAGAGAGACAGAAAGGAGAGAGAGAAACACATAGAAAGAGGAGAGAGACAGCAAGACAGAAATAGAGAGAGGAAAGAGGAGAAAGACAAAGAGAGAGAAAGGAGAGAGAGTGGGATAAAAGGATGAAAGACAGATGGGGTGATTCATTATTATATTTGGGGAGAGAGACAGAGAGAGAGAAAGGGATGAAGAGAGATAGATATGGGTGATTCATAAATATACTTATGGAGGAGAGGGAGAGACAGAGTGAGACAGAGAAGAAAAGCTGGGGGGATTGTCATAGAGAGAGAGAGGAGAGAGAGATGCTGTGAGTTGAGACCCATCAGACCCCCAGAGATGTTTGGCGGTCTTCATCAGTCATCCTCTTCACCTCGAACAACAAGCGGAACTGCCCTGTCACTCAGCACCACCTGCAGGGAAGTGATGTTTTTTCCACAGCCTAGTTTAACCTGCTGACGAGGCCTGATTGACACGGAATTCCTCCAGAATGTCATATTTAATTGTGGTTTTTTTTTTTTTTAACCCTCTCAACCCTCAACATATCAGCGATTCAGAGTCTTTGTATTTGTCTCCTTTAACTCGTTAAAATCTGCCCCAGAGTAGTTGATGTGTTGATGTTGGTCATAATAAAACAGATCAGCATGTGAAACCTAGTTAGACTACCACTTACATTTACTGTCAGCGACGTATCTAGAACTTCCAGAAGGTCTAGAGGGACTTTTTCCCCCACAAAATTGATCCGACCCATTATAAGTCAAAAATGTGATGAAATAAGAGTATTACTGAAATAACTGCACAGTTGACAGCAGGCTATGATGATTCTAATGAATAAAACTGAAGTAAAAATTACAGTATTTTTTGTTTTCTAGAAATCATTAGGCCTTCTTTGAAGGCCTAGACGGCCCTGAGGGTTCCCCACAACTTTCAGTTCACCAGCATCTACTAGAATGTTAGCTGCAAAGACATATGGATGACTCCCACTACCATTACTGATCCGGACCATCCATAGCTGTTTCTTCAGTTTGTTGGAATGAATGGAGATTCTTGTAGAATGAATGAAATGCTGTGATGCTGTGTGAAATGCTTCAACGTGAGATTCCTGGAGTTCAAAAAATCTGTAGAAGCAAAAAATTATTAACATGCACTTGAGTAATCAGATAATAGGAAAATTCCAGGTTTACGTGAGTCAGACAGTAATCAGACTTCTGCTTTGCAACCAGCCAATAAGCTCACAGAAGATGACGTGACATAAACGTAACGTAAAACTCAAAGTTCATGCCACGGCTGTTTTTTAAAAACATTGCGCCACTTTACCTAAAAATATGAACATACATCATCTAAAAGATGAAGAATATTTAAATCCTTCATTTCGTCAAGCATGTAGTTGGTTTCAGCGTCGCTCCAAAGGTGTTTCCCTGCCATCTCACGGCAACACTGCTTGCTTATTTCCGGTACTGCGGTCTGTTTTTGCACATGCACAGACTGAGAAGTCTGAAAGAAACCGAAGTAAGAGTTTACATGCACTGAGAAATCTGATTCCTGAGCTATAATCCAGCTCTTTATCGGATTTCTTAATAAGATTTCTAGACCTTACTTCAGTCTAAGAATTTGGAGTATGCTGTTTACATGATCATTTGAATAGTCAGATAACTGCAGAAATCCGATTGTGATCAGATTTTTGAGTGTCTGTAAACGCACTCACTGTTATTCATCTGAAATCTTAGCTAACTGATAACTCACCAGCGGCTCTTCACCCAGGAAGAAAGTTGGAAGTGCAGATTCAGGCTTCTCTAAACAGAATATAAATATAATTGTAATTACTTACGTAACTAACTATGCAGTTAATTAGGTAATTGTATAATTCCCTGTAATGCAGTGCAATGTAATCAAATGTATAGCAACATGACAATAATAACTGTAGACTTGTAAGGGTTAAAGGTGGTCACTTGTGAGTCCAGTTGTATTGGGGGCAGAACAGCATCATTAAACAGGAAGTGTAATGAGGTGTGAAATCAATGTGTACAGTCATCAGAAGGCTCTGCATCACTACAGACACTGAGGCTAATAGTGTGTCGGGAGGCATTCTCTGCAGATTTAATCATTCGGACCTTGAAACTTGCTCCCGCTCTAAACAACCGAGTTCTGAGTGTTCCACTCGTCCGACTCCAGAGAGCTTAACAGACAAACAAAGACGTGTCAGTCTGTGTGATTGATGCCCCACCTTCCTCTGGAGTTGTATGTCTTGTGAGAGTTCAGTGATCTGAAGCACGGTCACCCTGCTGGCCATTCCTGCTACCTGTTTATTCATTGATTAATAGCACAACATTTAAACACTGTGCAATAAAAATCACTGAATTAATCGGTTACACTGAAAAGGCTTAAGAAGACAGAAATATTATGACATAGATAGAAAATAGATACATTAATTAAGAATATGTCCCAATAAAGTCATTGGGCCAGATTAATAAAACACACCACCAGATTTACCATGACATTAAAGGGGAATTCGAAATGAAAATTTGGAGTGGTTTTGTATGAAATACATGCTAGAGGAACATAACGAGTCAGAAATGTTCATACTGGTGGTAATAGAAACCAAACGTCTCAAGCATATAAAACCTCTATAAGCACCCTCATAGAACGTTATTACATGAAATGGGTGCAAGTACTCTGCCCGAGACATCATTTTAAAATTATTTTATGAAAAAGTTTTAATCTAAAGCTTATTTCTAAAGATCTATTTGTCCATTCATGGATCCATTCATTGTCCTGTAGGGCAACATATTTTTTTTAGGTTTACCACTATTGTAAAAGTTCTGTCTACCGCCGAATACACAGTTTCCCAGTTTCTGGAGATTTTAATGCACAAGCCTCTAGTGGTGATTGAACATTTTCTTTCAAATCATTTTTGTACCGTTTCTATTGGTTCATTCATCACCAGTTTTTAGAAAAATTAACATTATAAATAAAATTTTAAAAAAGTGGAATTACGTTTTTTGATATCAACGCATTGTTCCACATGTTGCATGCAATTACACAGAGGTCAAATCCCCAAAACTTACATAGTGAAGCTTGAAAGGGCCCATATCCTAAATTATCCTTGCATTCTATTTTTTACCCTGAGGTCAAATTTTCTGTGTGTGGATTTTTGTACCAAAAAAGACAATTACTTTGTACCTCTTTTTATCTCTTGCAGTTAAACAGGTTGTTTTTGTTACTGTGCCTTTAAGACTGGTATGTGTAAATGATCTCTTTACTGATCTGGCTGTCCTGTATTGCACTTTGTTCAAAAAGCATTTAGAGCTGAAACACTCCTTATAACTTCAGTGTGAATGGGTGGGGCTAAACTGCTTAATGCAGAATAAGTGGATATAGGTAAATGAATTGGTTCTTATGACATCAGAGAAGCAGTGCATTTAAAAAAAAAACAGCTTTTTGCAGCTTAGTTTACATATAATGACTGTGTGTACTGGGTAGTAACTAGGAATGCATCGTTACCATTTTTTCAGAGTGAGAATAAGTACATGTTTATTAGTTTATTTTATCTGTAGCACAGTGACAGCGGGAATCACGTATTGAGTTTTACGTCTTGTTGGAGTCTTTTAATTGGCGGATTCAGTTGTTGTTGAATGAAAGCCAGACACAGAGTGTGCGATTTTACAAATCTTATTCTTTTGTGACTCATACTGCACGTTTGAATGGACTGTCTTTTATGGACAAAGCCTACGCTTTACATACTCACAGTGCAAGAAAACATTCACAGCCTCCACAGAATAATTTCCAATAAAGCTGGTTAATTTGAAATACAATGCTGTGCTCTCAAGTACTGAGCAAACATGCTGAGAAACGGTGCTACAGCGGATTTGCTAACTTGTACCACACTATGCACTGAAATTAAAAGCAGGTGGTGATGTATACAGGGTGGACGATATGATCTTTCTACAGCCTGCTTTACAAAGACAATTTAAAAATCAACATATTAATATTTATACCTCACAATTCTATTCAGTCAATCAGAGTACAGTCACATATATGGACTTTGGCACTGCAAACGTCAACTTTTTTGCCTTCGTTTTGCTAGCCTTCGTGTGTCCACCCATATTCGGGAAGTTGTTGTGAGTGTCTGCCTGTGTGTGTGTTTAAAAACGGGCTAAAATTGCAAAGTGTATTCCTGGCGGGAATAAAATGCCAAGGCAGGATGTTAAAGTGACCAGTGAGTTTCCATCCCGCTGTCAACTCGTCAACAACACTTGTTCACTGCCACCTTGAGTCGTTTGTTCATTAGTGTGGCAGCTTACACTAGACTGACATCACATGGTATCGGCGGGAATCAGATGTTGGTCTCGGTGCATTTTTGTAAGCTCAAGTATGTGTAAATGAGCACAGTATCACTGATACCAGTATCAGTATTGATGCATCCCTAGTAGTAATTTTAAAAATTAAAAAAGTGAGGGAAATGCAGTTTTCCATGTTCTGGATCCTTTAATATTCATATGTTAATGTTTACACCACATGCACAGCTTACACTCTTGCAGACTAGGGGCAGAACAATGGAAATATGTCCTGAGGTCAAGATTCAGTTTTTGATATTTTGTGTATTAAAAATCTACAGAGCTGTAATTATATGCTACACAGATGGTTTTGGCTCAGATAAATAAAAGTTCTCCAGTAGTTCTCCACTTTTTCAGGGTCTACCATGAGACAGGTTAGCATTTTCAATTTCACTAAACTAATTTCAAATTCGATTTTCAGTACATATTGGAATTGCTACACCATTAGTTCCATGGTTGATCGTATCCTTTTTTGGATTACTACTTACTTACTTTTAGTTTCTGGTACCCATGTGAGTAAAAATCAGCTGGTGTTTCCTGTATGTTCTGGACTTTACTGTAAATGTACTCTTATAAAAAAGCACCTTGAAGCTGGCAGAAGGAGGGGAGGATTCAAGCATTGCGTTTTGCTCTGCTGCAGTATTAAAGGGGGGTGATATGATCTTTGGACGAGGGATCAGGACTTTCTAATTGCCGCGTGACAGAAGCCTCATCCTTCATCAGCTCTCGTTCTCATGATGTTTCATTATGTTTGCGGGCCGACAGACTGCGGGACGTGTTCCTGCATCCAAAGCGGGTGAGGCTCACCTGCTAATGGAGGAGACAGGGCCTCTGGCTGACTCTCGATTGTCTAGGTGCTCTGTTGCGGGCCGTGCATAGCAATGGCAGGCCCGAGTGAGAGACGGCTCATCCGAGGTGGCGTTTGGAAGTATCGACAGGAGACGTTGAGGTTGGGGTTCAATAATCAGCAGGTGTGCATTGAATAGTGATGATGGAGCGCACTCTGGCTCTGCCATGGCAACCGTCTCCGTCCGACACAGGGGCAGCATTGATTAATTGGCCGTGCTGGTCTGAGAGTGCTGTTTACAGGTGAGCGTGTACGCATGGGTCGAAAGCCAGGCTATGTGGGCTGTCCACGGCCCACGGAGAGTCGTCTCCAACACGAATGCAGCCCACTTTTACTTACTACTCTGTTCTTTCAATAAACAGATGCAATAGCATACTATGGTAAAAGGATGAAACATGCATAGGCCTGCATTGGTGAGGTTGTGGGTAGTAGTGACCAGTATACCAGTTGAAATTGTTCCTCAGGAATGAGTTTTGTCATAACTGTTACACTGTTATGGCACAAATAAGTGCAAATAATGCAACATACAAACAGTGTTAATTACGTCATCTTAGTCCATTTAGTTGAATGGCTGAGTCAGGGATGTTTCAGTCACGTTTCAAATGAAAATGAAACCACGACAGACCCTCAGCTCCCAGAAATCTCAAGTGCATTTCAGCTAAAGTAGTCTACTTTGTTTTTGAGGCAGTGAACATAAAGTAATGGCTAGTCTTTAGGGGTTATCCTTAGCCTAACGCAGGCACCAGATCGATTGTTCAGCTTCATCTCATACCACCTGAGAAGCCATCTAACTCGATCAGCTGTGCCAGATGACAGCGGAACCTTGTGAGTGAAACAAGCTGTGGACCAGCTTTTACTGAAGCATGAATAACAGTAATATTTTCCAATTTACAGCAGTGTCTGACTTTCAGAGGCATGAAACAAAAGACTTGAGAAATTTGATAAAGCTGAGGCTGGCTTCTTATTTGGAATTCTCGTTCCACCTTAAATCGTGCAACAGTTACTTTCAGGCACCAGAATGTAACTGCTGCTCCATTTAAGGTGAAATGGAAAATTTGTAACAAAAAGCTGTCAAATAAGAGGCCAAATTTGTCCTTGTAGAAATGAATACTTAGCACCACTGTTGCTGGGCCCACGGGGCTATTGTTAGAAAGCAGTATTGACATAGGGTTTTCTATATATTTTTCAGTTTTGTTTTGAGTGTTTTTGCACAATAAAAATATTTCAGATTTACTTTGGTTGTTAAAAATAGTCCTTGTTAAACAAGTAAAGGCACTTTCAGGATTATAAGCCACTTTTAACCTACAAAAGAATATTTACTTAATTTTTATGTTGTTCTGTATTTAGATGTAATCCATTCAGCTCATTAATGTTTAGTTAGACATTATATGTCTTATTTAAATTTGTTCTGATCCATGTTGTCAGCCAGTTTAGAAGTCTAGCCAGCTTTGTGCTCTGTGATCATCGTTGATTAATTAGGCCAGGGGTGCCCACACATGGTTTTGGAGAGCTACCACCCTGGAGAGTTCAGATCCAACACACCCAGCTGTAATATTCAGATGCCCCGAAGGCATTCATTACCTGAATCAGGTGTGGTGGATTGGTGTTGGAGCTAAACTCTGCAGGATGGTAGACCTCCAGAAGCAGAACTGGGCTCCCCAAAATTAGGCGAAAGTAAGTTTTTTTTAGATGCTGCATGGCAGGAAAGCAGATTGTATTTAAAGTATTCTGTACGTTTTTCTAAAGGCAGGTAGCTCCCCGCTAGCGAAGAAAAACTCCGCCTTGAGCAGCCATGCGTTCCGACCATTGTTGTTTGCACAAAACTCGATAACAGCATATCAAAAGCGCATGACTGTGCGTGTTACGCTGATGACATGGAAGCGCTTTGAGAGCATCAGCAGTGCTGTGCGGCACTTTAGATTTGAAAACACTTTATTTAGCTTTGCTCTTTAGAACAAAAACAAAAATGCATTGATGCAGCTTCCTACCGACCCACTCGTCCCCGTACTGCGACCCACCTGTGGGTCACGACCTACAGTTTGTAAACCACTGCTCTTGGCCAGTGGTCGTCAAGACATTTTTATGGCACATGCTCAAACTGGATTTGGATAGCATGTATGCTTGCTAGTGCACTAGCTATTATAGCTAAAGTTGTCAGCTAATCCTTTAAAACAGTGGTCATCGACCTTCATCCAGGAGATCTGCTTTCCTGCAGAGTTTAGTTCCAACACTAATGTGTCTAAACCAGCCAAGCAAGAACTTTGGAAGCAGGTGTAGCAAATTGTGGTTGGAACAGGACTCTGCAGGAAGGTAGAGCTCCAGGACCAGGATTGGTTACCACTGCTTTAAAACTTCCTACAAAGCTGACAGTTGGCATCTTATTCGCCAGCTTCTTTTTCTGTTTCTTCTATTTCACCTTAAATAGTGCAAAAGTTATATTCTGGCGATGCACACTACATAACGTAACTGCTTCAGCATTTAAGGTAGGATGGAAAATTTGAATAAAAAGCCAATTTCAGCCACTCGTAAACCTATACTGGAAACCCTGCCAGGCTTGTTATTTGAAGCCTTATCAATCCTGATGGGTTTTCTAGTAGAGGTTTACTATTGTAAACTATAATGCTAACAGCTAATAAGGAGACTAAACTAAAACTCTCATGAATCGACTCATGAACGTTTCTGATTAGCAGTGCAAAGCTTTGGACACCAAACATGTCTAGGTCAGTTGGATTTGGAATAGTGGGAAAATTGTGTAAAATTTGGAAAACCATGTTTTTAGTGAACCATTCTTGTAAGTATGCCTACAGAACAACAGCAAGACCTTACATTCACTAAGAGCACATTCAACCAAGCCGACATGCGCTGTTCGGGCTTGTTAGCATGCTCAGAAGTCCCTTATGACTGGCGTCGGACTGTGCAGTCACAGATGAAAGCCGAGGTTCAAAAGATGAATGAGAAAAAAGTGGCAGCTATTCCTTGTTCATTTTTTTGATAGAAGAGTTTGTAGGAGCGTTTCATTATTCCCTCTTGAATTAATTATTTTGCATTGAGCTTTATAACCAAAGTTTTATGGCAGATCTGTGTCACTCTAATATTTATTCGCTCGTTGTCCGGCGCTCAGTCTTTGGAGTGACTTGATATGCTTCCCAAATGCTTTTTGGTAGCAGGGCCGACATCTTTCAGTGGAGAAAATGCACTGGTGTTGAAATAGCCAGTGGCAGTGAATAATGTACAGTTTTAATTTAGCCACATGCATAACCCTGTGAGCAGTTATGCATTGAAGTACACTGGTACTTCATAGTGCTGGGTGTGATATAGTGGAAATACAACTAGGGCTGTAGCTCAGTTGTAATGTTCATGAAGTAAATCGAGCGAGTAGTGGTGCAATTTTAGACAAATGGATCTAATAGTAGATGATGAATAACTACACATTAAATCTATAGTATCCGTTTCAGTGTCGAAATGGATAAGAATGACGTGTAATGAGTTATGAAATATAATGAGGTGTATAGTGACAAAGTGTGTGCTGTAAGTGCATTATGGATGTTACTATCCACTGCATTAGTAACAAAGTAAGCTTTTGATCATTTTTACAATTAATCAGGTAGAAAGCCAAACAGCAAAAATGGACAACAGTAAACCATAGCCTTTCAAATATTCCAGACTACTTAACTGGAAAAACGATCAACAAGGAAGCCTTTAAAAACAATTTAGTGCTGTCAAAATTAACATGTAAATTATAATTATTAAAGGCAGTAGTTTTTAAAAGGGGCAATATGTAAGATGTTTAGTTTAAAACTATTCCAAAATAAACTAAAATTATCAACATAATGTGAAAAAGATAAGTTTTGACATTGTATTGTGTATCGGGTTGCACTGGTATCTACTGAAGTTAGCATCCTAACCTGCTAGCCTTAGCATATCCTGTCTCATAATATCACCTTATACCTCAAGAGACGATAGTGAATCACTTTAGTGTCAAGTAAACTCAATGATGGCTGAAGCTCTTGGCAAGCAACCATTGTCACCACCACCGCCCAAAATAAACCACATACAGCTGCAAAGAAACAAAGTGACAAAAAAAGCAAAACAAGAGTTAACATTAGTGTTGCTTTCCACCGCTGGAGACAGCTCCTGGTGAGTATTGGCATAAAGTTTGATGATGAACTTGCAGCACTTCTTCTAGACTGGTAAGTAAACAGCTGTTAATGCTAACATTGGCTATTTGGCAACAGACTGTGCATTTCCTTGTTTCTTACGATGGGGTGGACACCATAACTTTCTGGTGATATGTTGCCCCCTATCTGTTTGGAGTGTAGAGCATGAATTTGACAGGTTATGTCATCTTACATGACATAGCCGTGTAAGCCATGCCCCTTTAAATGCCATTAACACGTTTTCCTAGTTTGACCCTCTTAACCATTCACAGTAGTGTAGGCTGAAGCCCAGCATTCTATCATATGTGATAGAATTCATGACGGTCACCCTCTCGTTCAAGTACAGCTTTCACATGACTTCTGAAGTGATACTTTCCGCACTTTCAGCAGGCTACGCTGGACAGTGCTCACAGGAGACCTATAGATAAATCCATGAGCAGCAAACAAACAGCAACAGCGACGTGGAAATCTCCAGTTTCCCTCGACTGTAACAAAATCCACAAGTTGTGCAAACGAGAGCAAGAGGGTGCAAACACAGTGGAGCTGAAACTATTGACTGTATATATGATGCAGCCACTGTTGCACTAGATTCTGGTGTTGAAAATTAGAGACTGCTTTCACTTTATGGAAATCATGCGTGCATACAATGTTATTAAACTACTGATTATAGCATATGTCATGGTTATAATATAATACCTTGTCTATTACTGTTAGTACATACTATTAGTGTATGACATGAACCTGTGGGTTCACTAGCTTCCACCATAGTCTTACTTCATAAATGAAGAGGAGAAAAATGAATGAAATAGCTTGTAATGCTTAACTTCACATCTGTTTACGGGGAGAGTTTTTTTTTAAATAAAAAGAGCCAGTCGGCTTGTTGGTAAAGGTGCGTGCCACAGGGCATTGCCCCAGTACTTTGAAAATGGGGGGGGTGTCAAATGCCTGCTTGCCCCTGTGGCTCCAGCGCCCATGTTGTCATGCTCTGTTGCCTGCTGTAAGAGAGAACAGAAGGAGAACGTATGCATTATCATCATAATAACTGGCAGTTAATCATTGTCAGGTCACCAAGAAGGTACATTTTAATGAAGATTTTTTTTTTATTGAGTAAATGAGCTGAACCATGTAATCGGAACGGCCCTAAATTGCGTATGAAAGAAAATTTCTGTTCAGTGAAACTTTTTGACACATGATTTCTCATCAGCCAAGGGAGCTTGTCGCCTGTTACTTTTTACCTGTCACAAATTCTCTCCCAGTCTTCTCACCAGGTGATGTGATCTACCGCAGATGCAGCCTTGTGACATATTAGACTCAAACTGGAGTGGATCTCAGCTGTTAGGAGTGCCTGAGGCAGGTGCTGAGCTCATGTGAAATGGTAGAGCCTGACTGAAAGCTGCTCACTCTGCAGTCCCTCACCTCACTGATCTGAGAGCATGGATTCCTTCACAATAAGCATCTCGTGCACTCACCTCTATAGAGAAGAACTACCCCTCCTCTCCCCGCCATATTGTGACCTCCGTTTTCTCCTCCTTCCCCGCTCACTCATTAGCTCCTCCAGCTCTTGATTGACTGGAGAATTCCAGCCCTCTGAAGAAAATGCCACTAATTGCCCTTCTTAGCATCAAATGGTTCATACACAGGCAATATGCTAGCGAATCCCAAAGGTAATAAATCAATTTGGACAGATGGAGGCACGCTCATATTATTTTCAAATGAGTTTATCCACTCTCCCCAAGCAAAGGCTGTACATTAAAAGCGTGAAAATTAATAAGCAAAGAGGACACAGAAGCACAGTTATTAAGGTGGCTTTTGAGGTTTAATGCACTATTTTGAGATGTGAATAGTCAGGTTTCGCTTTGCTGGATAACCAGAGAGATTTTTTGTTTTAGTGTTAACAGTAGTTTATAAAGACATCTATTAGCTGTTACTTCATTATTAACTAGTCATGAACTTGAACTCATTGATCATTAATTAATACATTCACATTACTTTATAATTGACATATAATCTGTTACTTAACAATGAAATAATGTGCTTCTAATTTGTATTTAACAAACCATGTAATAACCAGGAACCTAATAATTATTAGTTTATAAAGTAACAGTCTACATATGTTCATGTGTCTATTTTTTCTATTAGTTTATAATTAATGATGAACAAATCAGAAATTCAGATGCATTAATTTAGTAAATTTTGTATTTACAAAAGACATTTAAAACTATGTATGTATAGTAATTTCTGCTGCTAGTGAAGTGTCTTTTGTAAACACCAGTAAAAAAAAAATGCTAAAAACATTAGGGTTTGGCAGATGCCAGGAGAACGCTACCTACTTGAATGCATGGTGCCAACAGTAAAGTTTGGTAGAGGAGGGATAATGGTCTGGGGCTGTTTTAAGGGTTTGGGCTTAACCCCTTAGTTCCATGCAAGGGTAATGTTAATGCTACCACATACAAAGACATTTTAGACAGTTACATGCTTTGAACTTTGTAAAAATGTCTTTGTATCTGGTAGCATTAACATTACCCTTTCATGGGACTAAGGGGTTAAGCCCAAACCCTTAAAACTGTTTAGGGAAGGCCTTTTCCTGTTCCAGCATGACCAAACACAAGCCTAAGATCACTGTGCGCAATGCCAAGTGCTGGCTGGAGAGGTGTAAAGCACACTGCCACTGGACTCTGGAGCAGTGGAAACATGTTCTCTGGAGTAATTCTGGTGTTGGCAAACATGCAAGAACATCTCACCTTAGAGAGAGGCGCTAATTACCTACTGATACTTTGCGCTGGTGGGGGTGACCAATTTAGAGAACTTCCAAGCAAATTGACACAAGCACAAGTTTGTAATTACAGCATGACCATCGCAGTACAACCACGTATTAAGCTCGATATCTTTCTCTGAATCTGGTTAAAATTTTAACTCATTTGGTCAAAAAGACTCACTTCTGAATCAAAATAATGATAAAGTCTAATCAAGAATATACATATATAGATTTAAAATATAGATTTTTTTAATGTAGGTAATTATTTTGACAAAATATAACATTATTTTGGCATAATACGTTAGAAAGTAAAGAAAATAAGTTATTTTTTGCTTCCTGTTTAGAAACACGTTAATTTTCGGCTGGAGGGATGAGTTGAAGTTGTGTTCCTTGCCCAGTGTGCTTGGAAACTGTGTGAATTTGTACAATCCCTGTTTCATTTCACTGCGTGCATCCTGCTCATGTGGGAACTGTATTATTTTGAACTTGTGGTGAGTGAAACCTCTTAGCTCAGTGCAGCGCATCAAAGGAAGACTGACATTTCTACCACAGTGCACAGAAGCCACAGCGCACACGCAGTAGTGAAGTAACCTGTAGCTTTAGTAAAGCAGGGATTGCACAGGCAAACAGTTGAATTATGTGCTTTTAACAATAGTTTGGAAAAGAAGACTGTCAAAGCATTATTTAGGTAAAAACCTGTTGTTAAGACGCTTTTGTATTGGGAAATGACTGTTGGTTGTAGGTTTTTCATTACTTTCATCACGTTCAGAATAATGTGACATGACAGACATTTACAAGTGTTTTTTTTTTTTTCACTGAAAACAAATGTGTTTGAAAAACTCTTTGTTTTTTTCTGTGACCACAAACAATAGCATCCATGTTAGCGCCAAATATAAGACAAGTTTTTCACAGGCTTTAAATAACGCACAGTCAATATTTACCAACAGCTGTAGTAAATCAGAATAGGTGCTTCATTATAACTCCTATAAATGCAAATGCAGTGAAGCAAAAGTGCAAACTTTAGTAAATCTGCCCCATATCTCACTCTGAAAGGCTCAGTCATGGCAGTTTGTTTCCTATCAAACTGATTAAAAACCTGCTGCATGGAGTTACAGTTAGCTCAGAAACCTGACGAAATTGCAATAGCTGTGGTCAGCTTAACATGCAAAAGACATCAGACGTTTACGTGTGGTCAGAGCATCTAAGCCTGAGATGATAGTGTTAAACCAGTTTGATGTCGTTCAGTCATGTGCTGATTTAGTTATGCAGTCTGCATGATGCTAATCCATGCTCATAAGTTGCGATTACTAGCTACATAATAATAATAATAATAATAATAATAATTTTTATTTATATAGCACTTTTCATGGCAGTGGCAGCTTAAAATGCTTTACTGACAGGTGATAAAGCTCAACAGTAATACAAGAAATTATAAGTATTCACTTAGAATCATATAAGACAATGACACAGATCAAATAAAAGATAAATACAATGAGCTGTAGAGTTTTAGTTAAATGCTCAGTTAACGCGATGTTTTTAGACACTGTGTGATGTAAGCGGTGTTTTAAGGTCATTTAGAGCCTTAAAAACCAGGAGCAGAATTTTCAAATCTGTTCTGAACGATGCAGGTAGCCAGTGCAGTTCTTTAAAAACGGGAGTGATGTGATCTGTCTGTTTTGTTTTTGTTCGAATCTGTGCTGCTGCATTTTGCACAAGTTGTAAAGGATGTATTGTTTTCTTAGGAAGTCCAGTAAGAAGGTCATTACAGTGATCAACTCTGCTTGTAACAAAAGCATGAACAAGTTTCTAGCTACATCAGCCTTGTAGCTCCATTTAGCTCCTTTTAACAGTCACCAAATTTCCTTATTGATTGACTGCATTTAGGCAAAGGGCAAGATTGTGCAGATAAGTTTTTCATTGAACTATTACTTTAATATCAAGGAGAAACCTTGTGCCCTTTATCTGATGGTTGGTAACAGAATTGCTATAAGAAAGGAAGGCTTGACATGGATAGCATGGAACTGTGTATATATGTATGTATTAATGTGAAGTACTTGCCAAAGGTGCATTCACCCTCTCTCTCTCTCTCCCTCTCTCCTTACTCTGAAGTCACAGCTCCATTCTAGAATAACGCTGCCCACTCTTTCACCTACTCACTGCCAGAGGTTTTGCACTATTGCCGCCACTCCATTGGAATATATCTCCTATACTTTCTTCTTGCACTCCTCTTACTCTCGTATCTGCCTCTCTTCTCAAGTGCTGGGTGAACAGACCCCTATTTTGCTGACCAGATAAAAAAAATAAGTGCTGCCAGTGATGAATGCTGATTGACAGGCCTCCTCAAATCAGGAAATCTCTACTCCTGGCCTGCTGTTGCAACCCATTTATCATTAAGTGCATCACATTCATCTTTTTCCGTTCTCCCAGAGTGCACTGCTTCACTCGAAGAGAGCCAGCCAGCCTGCACTAATGGCCCTGTTGTTGTTGCCCTGGTAATTTACTTTACAAATGCACCAATCATTATGCTGCAGTGCTATTCATTATCAAAATCAAGCATGTAAACAAACACAAGGTGATTTATTCGATTTCAGGGCTTCAAGGAGCTATGCTTTCATAACCGTTCATTTGGAACATCTGAGGGTCGCAAAGTAAATACAGGTGATTTTGTAGTCTTTCATGTATGTATATATATATATACGTGTGTGTATGTATGTATATATATATATATATATGTATGTATATATATATATATATAT
>JAILXH010043308.1:0-15230 GCA_023558415.1 Piaractus mesopotamicus
AATTTGCACATTACTGAATTATGTTTTTAATTTACATTTTGCACAGCATCCCAACTTTTTTGGAATTGGGGTTGTACATGACCATTTTCCAATCTTACTTTCTTGCTAAGAATTAAAATGTTTTTGTTACTGTATCTTTAAGAAATATGTTAATGATCTCTGCTCTGATTGGCTGCTCTGAATTGTGCATCATTCAAAAAGCAGTTATAACGCCAGCATGAACTGGCAGAGCTAAAGTGATGTAGGCTGAATAGGTGGATATTTGTAAATGCATTGGTTTTTCATGACATTACAAAAGCAATGGTTTCAAAACGGGCTCTTTTTGCAGCTTAGCCTTCATATTTGGACTGTATGAACCGGGGAGTGAATGATATGTTATGAAACTTTGGCAGTGCTTACATACTATATCAAACTCTTTTATTCCAAAAAAAGTGAGGAAAAAAACTAACATTTGCTTTTCATTGATATGGGCTTTTAAATTCATTCTGCAAGATGAATTATAAAAATAATTGTTGATAATTAATGATGTATGAAAATGAATAAGTAAGGATTAAGCAGCACATACTCATGGCTGACAACATCTAAGACTATGTTCTGGTCTATGTGGATCTATCACACAAATACTTCACTAACCTCTCCCTAAACTAGCTTTGACAGGTGACCTGCTGCTTGATCTAATCTTTTGAAGTAAATCAAATTATGAAGTCTTAGAAGTGTGCATGTGTGGAGCTTGCATGTGTATTATTGCCTTTTCTCAACATCGCCTTTCTTGGGGTAAAATGAGAGAGAGGGATAATTAGCCTCTCTGAGAGCAATCAAAGTGTAAATGGGCAAACAAGAAACAGCAATGGTAAATTGTCTGTTAAGAGTGCAGAGTGAACTCTGCCAGATGTTCTCAGGCACTTATCCGGCAATTGAGCGGTGCAAGTTTCCTGGAAAACTGCATGCTTTGATTTCCCCCCATCATCAAAATCAGGTCACACAGGGAAATGTTAAAGAACAAATTGTTAAAGCCTCACTCCACCATGAGGCAAATGCTTTTACTGTCAATACTTAGAAACACTTAAAGTGCAAACAAATCACTGAGGGCTTATTGGTTATTTCTTTGAGCCACTGGCTATTGGTTCATATGTCCCATTCTGTAATGATGCATTTGAAGGTCGCTACCATGCTTCTTTTGTTGTCCTTAGCTTTTTAGCAAATTTAAGGCTGCATTTAATGGTCCGACACTGCAGATTTTGGACATGAGGTGACCCAGAGCTACTGTTTAAAGGGCACATACAATGGACATTCAAAATGTCCTTGCTTTTTTTTAAATTAAATAGTTTGATGCAGTTTATAAACAAAAGTTTCAAAATGTACCATTCATTCCCCAGACCATATACACAAAAAAAACTTTTATGTCAATGATTTTGTGACGTCATAAAATCCAACACATACATGTATCTGCCCATTCAGCCTAGAGCAGATTAGCCCACCAATTCATGCTGAAGTAATAAAGCATGTTTTACAGGTCACAGGCCAGCCGATCAGAAGTTGTTTTTTTTTAAATATATATATATATATATATATATATATATACATATCAGTCTTCAAGACACAGAAACAAAAAAGCCTGGTTAATTCTAAGAGATAAAGAAATGTTGAAAAATAGTCACTTAACATGACTGTATTTGCTGTATAAATGCACACAAACTTCTGGACGCTAGTAGAAAAATTATTAAACTTCAAGGAAAATGCAAGATATAGGCCCTTTAAATTGGGAAACCCTTAGATTTCATATGTTCACAATCTGTGACACTTTTTAGGAAAAAGAAGGATTTTCTATTGGTCCATTTGTCATAAAATATTAACAAAATGTAAAAGGCAAATGTCGTAAAGTAAAAAACAAAGAGATATGAAGTTTATATGTAGTTTATAAATGTAGTGGTCAGTCAAAAGTAGGAGTTATACAGAATGTGTCACTATTCACCATTCTGTCAAATTAGTTGAAACTGCTTTCCCACACTAAAAAAAAAGGAAAAACAAATTAAGTATTCAGATTGTAGATATTTACAAGGATTATGTTATGATCTATTTCTGAAGTATTAATTGAGATAGTAATACGTTCCCAAAGACATATTTCACAATTAAAACTTAAAAATACATATTGAAAGGTTGAAAGGTTTTGATTTATTAAAAGTTCAATTTTTAAATAAAAAACCTCATTAGAAAAATGCTGTCCCATGTTTTCGTGTCCTCAATACAGAGTTTTAGCTTCAATCCTGCATTTTAGAGCAAGAAGTGAGACTAAGTAAACTTTTTTAGTGTTTTAATGAAAATGTGATTTTTTATGTGTGTGAAGCTACTTAAAGCTGTGTTTGAAAGCCATGTACTGGCTAGCGTTTTTTGAGTTATGCATTTGTTATGCATCCCTTCATTTTTCATGATGTTACAAGGTTGACATCGTAACAACAGAAGAACCTTTTGGTGATATAGAACACTTTTCGAAAAGATTCTCTACAGAACCATATACAACACATTCTTCATCAATCCGAAGAACCATTTAACAATGCAAAAAACACTTTAAGCATGCAGGTTTTTTGGGTGTTCCTGGTTCTATACAGAACCATTGTCTTCATTAAAGAACCCTTGAAGAACCATCTGTTTTAAGAGTGCACCCATGTTGAAGCCTGAATTTTGTTTGTGCTTTTATCCATTTTTATACATATAGTGTCAGAAACCATGAAAGCATGTCTATTTGAGATTACTAAACATCTTGATATAGCTGGACTGCTTTTACTCTAATTAGCACATGTGAATTGCTCTGAGAGAAATTAGTCAATGTGAACACATTTGCTTGCCAACAAGCCATGGGTGCTGGGGGTCTTGTGGTTCGAAAATGGCAACAAACCTGTCGTAATTTCTCCACATGATGGCCTCCCCTTTACTGCAACACTTGAAATTGTTTCAAATTGCCATGGAAACTGTAACACAGCCTCTTCAATCCTAATTTGAGCCTCATCCACACACAAGCACACACTCCAAGTAAACATGTGTCATTTGGCCTGGACACATCAGTACCTTCAAATGACTGGAACCACATTTGCTTGTCATGCTTTGTGCATGCTTGCATTGTGCATCACTTGGCTGAAAGGGAGCACTTCCAATTAAGTGTTCAGTTCTGTTTTGCTGGGCAATAATTCACAGAATCAGTCTCACAATAATTCTCACAAGCCCAGCTTTAAAAGAAAATGGCTCAAAACCACAAAACTCACAAAAAAAGTCAGTCAGATTCCAATGTTCGAAATATCTGAAGGCCTGTTGAGATAGATTAGTTGTCATAATTCAGTTATCATAAGAACGTATCGTATGAACCAGTGTTTGACAGTTTTAATACTGTAGGCTGTAACGTTTTCCAGTAAACCTGCTATGTATTCCTGATCATTTTAGTTCCCCCTTATTTGAAAAATAAATGGCACTTTCCGTGAACATAGTTCATTTTAGTCCTCAAAACTCTTTAAAAATGTACTTTTTCTTTCGTGTTTTTGACAAAGTATAAATTAACGTAATCAAAGTAATCAAATGTTATTGTCCCACCTCAGGCTCTTAAATCAGATACTATATGAGCTGATTTTTTTCTGTACCTCATTTTTTGCAACTCTGTTACCAATTTTTAGGAAGATGTATAAATGGCATTTTAAAAGCCTGTGTAGAATAGAATTCATCATTTTGTACCAAGAAATGCATATATTTATGAAATTCTTGTTGAACTTTTCCAATAAATAACACAAATCTAAAGTTTTCTTTGTGCAGCAACAGATGAGTTAAAATTCGGTGGACCAGCAAGGTGGGTGTGTAAGATTTAGGGTTAGTAAATTGTAACACATATGAAAACCAAACACTCTATTGTCCTATATGCCTTCCAAAGACTTAGAAGTGACTCATAAGTGCAGTCTGTAGTTGTCCAACAAAACCAGTGTACTTTATATTTTGTTTGTAGTGTGTTTGTATGTTAAGTCTCATCAAAAATTTGCTACAAAATGGTTCATTTTTATAAAAATTAGCCTATTAGCTATGTATTGATGAAGACTAGTTTTCAGCCACAGCTGTAAAATGCTTAAAAAGGGAACTGTAAGTAGTGTTTGAATCACTTCCTAAAAGTCAAGCGCTGTCTGTGACTAAGACCAAGACTTCCTGTGGTGAGCTGTGCTACACTTTAATGCTGAGTGGAAGGATGGCAGTTAACACAGATAAAGGCTATAAATGTGTACACTGGTGATGACCATGTCAGGTTCTGTGAACATTTTAGGTTACAGGCTACTTATTTTTGAAAACTGAAAGGATTGGTCCACTAGTTATCATTACATGTTTTGTAATAAGCAATCATGCATGTTTTATTAATACTGAAATAAATAGAAAAGGGAACATGAATTTCAAGGAATCAATACACTTAAATAATATTTAGATGCCCACAATGAATAAATGAAGGGTTTCGTTCCTAAATGCATTATACACCACTTTATGAATATTATTATTATTTTTCTTTAATGACATAAATTGTCGGGAGTGGGATGTATACATGATTAATACAACCTTTATTAGAGAAATAAAAATGTTTTACATTATACATCAAATGTTATTCTATTGAAGAATTCGTTATATATCCAAAACTGTTACAAATAGAAGGACAGCACTTCAGGATGAAACTCTTAAAATATACTTTTCCTAACAAATAATGCCACTAAATGTATTGACCAATGGCGTCAAGCATAGAAATGCGCAATTCGAAATAGCATCATTCCTTCCAATCAGAAGCGTTGATTTAATTATTCAGAAAATAAACCAATTGTGTGGACGGGCAAATCAACAAAAAGCTGTATCGATGGGCGTGTCCATTTTCCAGCCAATGAACTGATGAAGTTGATGTTTAAACTGATGCGCGGGGGCGGTGCTAAGCTTTTAGGGGAGGAACTACAAGTCGAAATGCATGCTTCAAGTTAATCAACAGTCCTACACTAGCAGATCACTCAAACTACTGAACCTCGACATTACTGCAGTATAATCTTAAAGTTTTGACAAGATTTTTGCAGCATATACTAGTTTTGCGGACTAGTACCAGGCGGCCGACTCTTCCATTGAAATGAAAGCGGGCGGTAAGTAACGTTATTTTTACCTGGCTTCAGTCGGCTAGCTAGCGTTAGCTAACTTAGGTAGCTAGCTAGCTAGTTTAGTTAAGTTTCGGTTGTCAGTATCAGTTAATAAGAACTTTCACTATCCGCAACAGATGCTAATGACCGCAGAAGATTCTTATATTGTTTGTCAGATTATCATTACACTGTAAGTTACAGCCATTTAACCTAGTAACCCAGAAAATCGGCCTCTAGCAAGGTAGTTAACTGTTAGCTAGTTAAAGGCTTTCAGTGTATAGTTGTGCAGATTATATTTATTATTTGTGCATATTATCTGTACATAGTTTTAGCTGTGTATGAATATTTTCACACAGCGTAATGTTTCCAGTGAAAAATCTGACTAGTGCTAACTAAACCATCGTCTGTGGTGAGGTAACCTAGCTAGGTTGCGTTTGAGCCTGTCGCCTATGTATGCATTTAGCCAGCAGCGAGGAGGGAAAATAAGGCGCTGACTTTAGTAACGATAAATTAGTAGCTAACACTATAGTTATATTAAAGCAAGTTAATTAGCTGTTGTTTCTGTCCGGAAGCGATATATACTGATTGCTACAAAAGTATTTAATTTGAGAATCATAGGTTATATAAATACCCTTCCCGATGTTGGAGAAATGAATAACGTTAGCTGTGCAGAAGAAGTCATTAATTCTGGTCCTAGAGGGCTGGAGTCCAACAAAGTTTGCTGATTTCACTGCTTTAACACACCAACTAAACTGGGTTGTTAACGTTACCTAAGTGAATCAGTTTGTTTGAACATGAAAATTACTAAATTGTGTGGGCTCTCGGCTCGCCATAGCTACAAATGGCCCCTCTTTGAAATTTTTATAACGGGGGCTGGGGGGGGCAGGGGCAGACACTTGGGTTATATGAAGTTGGTGTACTTTATAGCAAAAGAAATACCCGTTACGTACAGTAGTCTGTATTTGTATTTAATTTTTTATTTATTTTATAATGTGTAAAGCAATGTACAAACTTTTTCTTCTTTTGTCTCTCTATTTCTAGTGCTACATTGTCGGTGCCCTAAATGTTTTTCTTTACCTGCGCGGAAACGGGTCCGAAAGCAGGTTCCCTCACTGATGCTCCTGTCTCTTCCTGAGGAAGTGCTCTTGTGTGTTCTCCAGTGCCTCTCTGTTGAAGATCTGCTGACTGTTCGAGCTGTGAGTGGAGTCGCAGTGTTGGCTAGTCCTTGGCATATTTATTGGGGCTTTGTGTTAAAGACCATTCTGACAAAACTTAACATCATGGAGCGGACTTTCCTCTAACGCAGTGGTATAAGATGTGCACCAACATCTTTTACTTTCACTCCACTACATTTCAATGTCAAATATCTTATTTTTTACTCCACTACATTATGCGAAATCTGTTGTTCCTTTTTAGCTTATGTGTGCATAAAACATAACGTGAAAACGAAAGAAAGTGAAGCAAGCACACCAATCAGAGTACAGCACGCGTTTTGTTTTGAGCTTGTTTTGACCTGTTGGACTTAGCTACCCAGTGCAAGCATATGGTTCATCGTCAGTGCAACAGCGTAAGAAAGTTTGGGAGTGCCTATTCCTGCGTAAATGATAGAAAAAAACTCCTGACTCTATCCTAACTTTGTGTAAATAGACCACAATATAGAAATATGTACACATGCAGTTGTGACTGGCATGCTTCTTATTTATGAACAGAGACCTACAGATGCAATATAGTAAAGGAAAACTCATTTGTGAACCTGTTTTTTAAATCAAGTTTTTATAAAATTTAAAGTTGTAAATAAATCTTAAACCGAAACTTCACTTGTTCACAAAAGGTTATTTCATAGCCACTTGGTTCTACCTAATGGAAACTGTTTGCCTTCAGTGTTTTGTGCTTTTGATAATTTGAATAGACATCAGCATCAGACTAATTAATGACATTCTGTTAAAATATTGGTGTTACGAGAGTGACTTAAAATGAGTTGATAAAGCAAGAGTCTTGTTACAAAAATGATAATAGGACGTAAGAGCCATAATTAATCTTTTAGTACTTTCATGTTTGATACTTAAGTACATTTGAAGGCAAATACTTTTGTACTTTTACTCAAGTGGAGGTGAAAAGGGAGGACTTCTGCTTTTAGTGTAGTAATATTTTATCTTGGGTATCTCTACTTTAACTCAAGTACATGTGTACTTGTGGTGTTCCTCCACCACTGAACAGCAGTTTTTCAATAGACATATTTACTTGTATATTTGCTTAGGATTACTTTGTTCTTCCAGGTGCACTCTCAATTCCGTGATATCGTTGACAACAACTCATGCGTCTGGGCACGGGTCAGCTTTAAGGACCGCTGGCCAGCTCCTGATACTGTCTGGCTCTTTGAAAGGTCTGCTGTTCACTACATACTTCAACAGCCTGTTAGTTAATCTGGAGCTTTAATTTGAAATTTCTGCACTCACTTGTAGCTTTTAACGAATCTGGTTTGTTTTTTTATCACCAGAGCTGCAGAAAAAGGAAATTTTGAGGCTGCAGTGAAGCTAGGAATTGCATACTTGTATAATGAAGGACGTAAGTATCTTATCAATATACTTGATAAATGACTTAATGTCTTGATCAGTAATTAGTTGCCTATGTCGTTGATTTTGTTATTTCACTTGCTCACTCTGTAATGAATAAAAGTGGTTGTGGCCTGTTATCATGTAAAAAAAAAAAAAAAAAAAAAAATTATGAAAGCATAATTGCATTCATTGTTAGCCATAGTTAAAGCTATTGGGTTAAATGTTCTTTTGAAGTTGATCAAGCAGTGTTACTGTTGTTGTTTCACTCCAGCATCTCTTAGTGATGAAGGTCGGGCTGACTTGTGTGGCAGGATGGCTGCTCGATTCTTCAGCCTGGCAGAGAGCCTGCGCTCCCCCATGGCCGACCCCTTCATCTGGGTCTTTATCAGGCCACCTTGGTCTCCTTCTGGAAGCTGCTGCAAGGCAGTTGTATATGACCATCTCAAAGCAGAGAGTGACACCAACATGGTAAGGAACACTGTACCAACAAAAACATTGACACTCAGTTTTGGCCTCTCCTAACCTATGTGTATGTGAATTTATCTATGTATTCTAAGCTTTAGTTTAGTCCTATTGTATAGTAATACAAATTAAAGGCCCTGCACAGTTGTTTTTTTGAAATCTGTTAAAAAAAAAATTCAGTAAAAGTTTAGATATATCAAATACCTACTAATTATTTCCCCCAAAACGACTGTAAAAGGAGTTAGCTTTTACCTGTTACTTTTTACCATTCTGATGTTGGGCGTGGACCCCAGCTGATTGATTGACAGCCTCCACGTCATATGTAACCCCCAGGAGGGTGGGCACAGGCTGAATGTAGCTGCTGCTCTTTAAGGTGGAACAGGGAAATTGGAACAATAAGCTGGTAAGTTAGAAGCTGACTTCAGCTTTGTGTTAATATTATGGTTGAAATCCAAAACCTCAGATTTCCAGCCTGCGCCATATCGAGGTGTCTGCACCTTAGATTTCTGTTTGTTAGTCAGCCAATTGAAGGTTTTGCATTTTAAGTGTATTGTTAATATGAAGCTGAGAACAACTTATAATTTGTTAGCTTCTTGTTTGAGCTTTCCCGTTCCACCTTAAATGGTGCAACTATAACACCTGCTGCACCATTTAAGGTGGAACGGGAAAGCTCAAACAAGAAGCTGGCAAATTATAAGTTATGGGGAAAACTGAAACAAGAAGTTGGTGAATAGTAACCCAACTTTAGCCTCATATTGTTAACTGTAAATTTGTGACCCCAAAATGATCTGAATGCAAGCTAGATGAGTATTATCCTGGCATGTTTGCTAGCTATCTCAGTTTTTGGGGGGAAAAGGCTGTTGGGGTCTTGTCACGGTCAACGGCAGAATCTGTGCCGTGATTAGAGGCTAATCAAATTCTGAAATAGAGACACTGCAGTTAATATTTTAAGAACGTACTTACATATCACTTTTCCATTCATTCATAGAGAATTAGATTAGCCACTTTTTAATCACGGTGTGGATTCCGCCATTGACCAAGGCTTGGCTGTTGGCTAACTTTCATCTGGCTAGTTAACCAGGTCTAGCAAACAGGCTTTAACTATACACAGAGCTAAACGTGGGATGTTAGTTAGCAAACGAAATTAGATAAAATAGGCTGCACGTTTTGCTACATTGTCATGGTTAGGTACATTTATTGAATAAACAGTCAAATGAAAACGATGACTTATTTAAAAAAATAAAATAAAATAAAATAAATGTCTTCACTCACTTTTCAGCTTGAGTCGGCTGGCAGCACTGGTGCTGTATTCAGCCCAACTTTAAAATGAATTGGCACTAAAGCTACGTTCACATTATAAGCCTCATTGCTCAAATTTGATCTCTCTTACATGATGGTTCATACTCGTATACGTAAGAGATTCAAATCCATCATTAATGCGAATGAACCAGCGTCCTGACATGACCAGCATGCACACATCCTACTCAGTAACGTCACGTGCGTCACATGCATCATCAGCAAACAAACTAACGAGCAGAACGAGCCTTTCCTGCGAAGATAATTAACTGTGAACAGCTCTCAGCCGTTCATTATTAGTGTGAGACGAAGGCAGAAAGGGTGAGATGTATTGCTTTCCACCATTTACAGGCTTTAACTTCTGTTCAGCACTGCGCGGTGGGGGGGTGGGGACACCTGAATTCCGATCTGAGCGTTCAGATTAAGGTTGCATGGCCACGAATCGGATACGTATCTGATCTAGGACCACATATGAAGGTGGCTCAGGTCAGATGCTTGCCACAAACTCTTGTACTGAGTGTCAGGCTGCGTTCACATTACTAGGTTGAAGTGGCACAAATCCGATCAGGCAACAAGTGTGAAACATCGTGTCAGAGAGATCGGATTTGAGCAGTGAGGCTTGTACTTATACCCCAGAAAGCATTTTGGAATAGAATGTAGAGAGTGACCTTCGCCCCCTTTCATCTAGCAATTGAGCATTTGCAAAAAAGTTGCTATCTCCTAGTAGCTATAACCTTACTCAAGTAGAGCGATGCAGAGTGTGTGAAGTGTGGGAGGGTCAGTTTATTTTGCAATTTATGAATATGCAATATAAGCTTATGATTCATAGTCACAGATAACACTACTTGACGTCTAAGATCATGCCTAATAAAGTGTAATTCCTCAACGGTGGTTAGGGGCCAATATACAAAAAATACAAATTTAGAGGTCATTTTGTGCACACTGCAGTGCGCAATAAGTGTTGGACAGAAGCAGAAGAATAAAAATGGTCACATACTTTCATATGTCAACCATACTTCCATAAGCTAATGTAACATTTTGAGAAAGGAGGAAAAATTCTGTGCTGGGCCTTTAAGAGTAGGGAGAAACTAGTGCACCCACAGTAAATTTTCCTGGAATTTCTGTATTAGTTCTTAAAATGAGAAGTTAAATCTCTAGATCAAATAACACAGCAACTGTTTCTTCACCTCTGAATTTTATTCTGAGATTTTGACTACTTTTGTGTGTTTATTTTTATAGGAGAGAAAAGGAACATTACTGCATTGCCTCTTTAGAGTTCTTCAGTTGTTTGATGTGAGTAGTGTGATTATTACTGAAGTATAGTAGCAACCAGCCAAGTGGGAAGCTGTTATTTGAGTTTGTTAACAGCAATTTTGCATGGTGTCTTTCAAATAGCCAGTGTTGAAAAAGTGGCATACAAGACCACATCACGGAAAAAGTGTAGTGTGAAGGCACATTTTCGCCAAAACAGAATTAGCTCAAAATCAAATGGAGCAGTTTGAGGATCGGCTGGTGGAAGAGACGCAACGCTACAAACATTTAAGTAACCATTCTTTAAAATAGAACAAAAACAATGAAGTGAGTTCATTGACGGACAGAGGGGACAATGTGAGAATTTTGTCTTCATTTTCTGTACAATTCTCATGTACACTCTTGTGTTACGTGCAAATATGTTGGCAGACACCTGCATAAAGCAGTCCTTATTCATCCAATATCATATGAGCCATGAAAACACCAAAGTATTTATTTATAGGCTGTATGTCATTCATTTGATGTTGAGTATTTTGGTGTGTGCGTGTGTGTGTGTGTTTATGCATCAGGATGAGGAGAAGCACGTGGAGGCACTCGCTATATTGGAGGAGTCGTCAAATTTTGGCAGTGTGCAGAGCTCATACGTACTGTGGGAGCAGAATCGCAAAGCTGCGGTAAGAGGCTCCTGTGAGCTTGCAGCAGTAACTTTGTTACTCTCCCCAGTTCAGTGAAGCTATTGAAAGGCCCCCACTGACTTGCTGGTGTGCACTCCTTGCAGATGTGTGACCCCGGGAGGTATCTTCAGTGTGTGCGAACTCTCAGGGACTATGCGGCCAAGGGCTGTTGGGAAGCTCAGGTGTGTGTTCTGTTAGATTTTATTTTTTTGGGTGGGTGTTGGGTTTTTGCTAGTATGAGTCAATCCTTAATATTTCTGTTGTGCTCAAGGTCAGTTTTGCCTCCATTAATGGCCATTTCAGCGCTGCTGCTCTTAATGTCCTGGTTTCAGTTTGTTTCAAAACCTTTATACAGTGTTGATATTTAGAGACACCCAGTAACATTGTAAATGACAGAATTTTTAAAGTTCCCCACAGTGTGTGAAATGACTAGGTAAATATCACCAACCTCTGCTCTTTATTTTTGACTTTTCTTATTTTTATGAAATATTGTCATTCTTAGGTGTCGTCTGTCTTGTTTCTTTTTCCAAGATATTGTGCTCCTGTAATTGGGAGAGATTAATTTTTGTTTGAGTTTTTTGTGCTCAGTTTTAATACATTTCAGGAAGATTAGCATATTTACATCCAGGACTTCACTTAAGACGTTCCACAATGAGAGGGTTTGACTTTCTGATCGGTCTTTTAGCTCTCTTTAGCAAAGTCGTGTGCCAGTGCCAATCCCCTGGGTATGGAGCCCCGGGTCTGCGCTGACTTAGTTGCACAGCTCTTTCTCTCTTGTCCATCCCCAACTCGACGAGCTGATGATCTACACAGACAGGGCATCAATGACACCATGAGGTATCCTCAAAAACTTTATAATTCAGGTCACTCCTTTAGGTTTGCATGCACTAAACAGTAGATATGATGTGTGTAGTAGGATATACCATAGACACAGTTTAGAGTGTGTTCATTTATTCTTGCATGCATTCATGTATTTTCTCACCTCTAACTTTTGATAAGGTATATATTGGTGGACTGGTTGGTGGAAGTGACTACCATGAAGGATTTCTCCAGCCTGGCGCTGCATGTGACAGTGAGTTGTGTGGACCGCTATCTGTCCCGCCGTTCTGTGGCAAAGGCTAGGCTGCAGCTTTTGGGCATTGCCTGTATGGTTATCTGCACAAGGTGAGGCTGATGTTTCACAACTTGGCTTGTTCTTAACAGAAAAGCTATTATAAAGTTGGTGGTAGTAGTAGTAGTAGTAGTAGTAGTAGTAGTGCTTTTTATTGATTTTTATATATTTAAGAGTAAACTTATTTACTACCTGATCAGTGGGGACTTATCTTGGGCCTGAAGAATTTCCTGTCTGCCTATTCAGTCACAACCTTTCAGGCATTGTAGGGCTTTCATTCATTATTAATGGTTGAAAATGAGGTTATCTCAGGGTATTCTCACTCTCAACCCCAGATGTAGTCACTACACCATAGCTAATTAAAGGACTGTGCCTGTTAGGACAGGTGTGCCCACTATCCTCTGTGATAGACTGTTAACATGTGAGCTTATGATTGATGTGGGGTAATTTAAGATTTACAGAGAACAAAACATTTACTTTCTAATTTCATTTTTGGCTTTCTTTTCATTAGGCTTTGAATGTGTTTGTTTAATTTTAATCCTGTTTATATCCTTTATTCCTCTCAGGTATATCAGTAAAGATATTCTGACCATCCGAGAGGCTGTGTGGCTCACTGATAACACGTATCAGTATGAGGACTTGGTGAGGATGATGGGGGAGGTCATCTCCGTGCTGGAGGGGAAGATCAGAGTGAGTAGTTTAAAAATGTATTGGAGGTGTGTAATAAATTCACTGAACTGCTGTTATTACTTGGCTCCATATCTGTCTAACAGAGGCACAAGTGAACAAACATTTCCTGTCAGATTTCTTTTGAGGCAATCTTTCCAACAGATGGACTTCTCATATTGACAGCAGGTCTTAGTTGGCTACCTCACGCAGTGGATCCAGAATGCAACAACCGTGCATGCTGACATGCTTCTCATTAATTGTCAACTAGTGTATATCCTGTATGAACATAGGAATGAAAAAAAAGACTTTCAAACTGAACAGAAAAGGCTGCTTTTTAAGCTTTTCTGTATCGTTTAGCTGGGTTAGTCTTGGATTATGCCTGTGGTCATGGCAGCTTAGCTAATGTAGTGAAGCAAGATAGAGCTGCAATATATGAACTTCGGCAGAAATAAGATAAGTAATGATACCAGTTGATTATTTGGTGCTTCCAAAAATCCACCAATTTATAGGCATCTCCTTGCTCCAAGTCAGTAGATAAGCATGTATGTTCTTTATCCCTCAGATTCCCACTCTGCTGGACTATGGAGAAGTGCTACAGTCCTTGCTGCCCATGGAGAGGCGAAGTACTCATCTCTTCAGCTACATCTGTGAGCTCTCTTTGCTTTGCTCTCCCCTTGCTGTGCCTGGTCCTGCTCGCCTTGCCTGCGCCATCCTGCTGCTCACCCGAGCGTTACACAATTATGGTAAGATCCACTCCCCCCAGAAAATGATTCTTAATTTATTATTTCATGTTCCTAAATTGTGGCATCTAATTTATGCTGTTGGGCCTCATTCTGACCATTTAGGTTTTGCTCACTGTCTCATTGTAGCATTTGCAGTGTTAATATTTTTGAGCTAGTTTTCCTTGATGTTTCTGTTCTCTGTTCCTGTAGCTCCTGTTTGGCCAAACCAGCTGGTTGAGAACACTGGCTTTTCTAAGGAGGAGCTAGTGCCCTGTGCTTTGCTGCTCTATATCAAGTGGTGGGTACTGTGTGATAAATTTATCAAATAAATTGTGTGAACTTTTAGAAAAACACCACTTTACCCAGGTTACTTTTCTGAATATTTGGGTTTTTGTTTTTTTGTTTTTTTAAACACCAGCATTGTCAGTCTGGCTCCAGGTTACTACTTGCATTGAATAAGGTGTCAAAAGTGCACCGAGTCAAAAAAAAAAAAAAAAAAAAAAAAATTGACACTGTACACAGTCAACTTTTCTTTTCAACTAAGTTCAAACAGTGAAAATATTTACAGACCAGATAGCATATTCTTACCCGATGTATGTCTGCAACATTTAGTTGGCATCAACATGAAAAATGTATTAATAATTCTTGTTAATGATGTGTCTTCTGTTTAAAGGCACAGCTTGCTAAGCCAGATTGCTGGTTTGAGAGGACAGTGTAACTTAATTGTGGTTTAGTGGTTTAATTGTTGTTGTTCTCTAAATGGCTAGCTCACTGTCAGTATTCTACATTCACTAGAATCATGTATGGTGATTGACCCCTAGTCAGATAATGTAATCTGATTTGTGTAGTCCAGTACCAGTATTTCTGTTTAATGTGTCAGGTTTTTTTTTTTTTTTTTTTGGTCAGATATTAATTTCTCATAAATATATAAGCTTTTTGAACTTTATTTTGGTCATTATGTTGATTTGAATGTTAGTCTGTAAAATAATTTGCATTATTGTAAGCGATTCTAACTGTACAGTCTTGTAACTGAATACCTTCTGTAATGCTTCTGAAACATCATTCCCTATTTGAAATGTTTAGAAATCAAATCGCACAGCATGCATGTTTTTGATAGGTTGGTTAAGCTTGCTGAAGAAAAACGGACAGACATATGGCAAAATTTGGCGATATTTGCTGAATGCGAAGTAGAGTACGATCACAACATAAGATGTGGCTGTCATCTCATTTCAAGAATGAAAACGCATCTAAATAAACGTGTTTGTGTGTAATAATAATAATAATAAATATATATATATATATATATACACACACACACACACACACACACACACACACATATATATGTGTGTGTGTATCAC
>JAILXH010043315.1:0-11300 GCA_023558415.1 Piaractus mesopotamicus
AGAGAGAGAGAGAGAGAGAGAGAGAGGAGAGAAAGAGGGTAAGGAGAGTGAGAGACAGTGAGAGAGAGAGAGAGAGAGAGAGAAAGAAAGGAGAAAGGAAGAGCAAAATAGACTTAGGGAGAGAGAGACATAGAAAGAGAAACAGAGTGAAAGAGAGAGAGACTGAGAGAGTACAGAGGGGGAGAAAAGAGCAAAAAGGAAGAACGGGAAAAGAAAATAGGGGAGAGAGAGAGATACAGAGAGATTGGCAAAAAGGGAGAAAGAGAGGAGAAAAGCAAGAGAAAGACGTGAGACAGAGAGAGACGGACGAGAAGGGAACAGCAATAGAAAAAGACTGGATAGAGAAAGAGATGAATGAAATGAAAGACATGGAGAGAGAGAAAAAGGAGAGGAAGGGATGAGTAAGGAAAAGAGATTGAAGAGAGGATGAGGATGGAGAAGAGAAGTGAAACAAGAGTAAGAGAGAGAGAGAGAGATGAAAAATAAAGCACACTGCGAGACTACGTCCCCACACATACAGCAGAACCCCCTCAGGGAGAGAGAGAGAGAGAGAGAAAGAGAGAGAGGGGGAGAAAGGATTAGAAAAAAGAGGGGAAAGAAAGAGAAAGCAAGAAAGAGAGAGAACATTGTAAAGAATAAAAGAGCCACAGGAGGAGAAAAGAGAGAAAGAGAGAGGAAGAAAGGAGGAGAGGGTAGAAGAGGAAGCAAGAGAGGGAGAGTATGAAAAGGAGAATGTGTGTGTTTGTGTGAGAGGAAGAGAAACGGAGAAAGAGAGCGCTCTGCGGCCCGACTCAGGCACCACACAATACCGGTCTCGGGCCAAGTTCATGACGGTTTTTCTTGTACAATATGCTCGGATTTGTTTTGTATTTTAAGGAATTATCCTGCGTTCACCTCCTCTACTGCGCTCCCTGCAGTGGTTAAAAATGGAAAAACGAGTCTTTAAAAGAATGCGAGCGTAACTAACAACAAACAAAACAACAAGTGCGGATCAGTTAGCAGTTATCTTGTTCCTGCAATGCTGAAGATGCTGCTTGTCATCCATCCAAGACGCTCTGAAGTTGCTAGCATGACAGGCACCCCAGAAACCGAGAGCATTTGGGTTTTGTTATGTTTAATGATCACCATAGTAATCCTGTCTGCGTTCCCACCGACTGCGTAATTTAAACGCTGTCGTAACACTGGCTGTGCTGCGCTACGGCTGGCACGCGCAACGCTGCTCTAAATTTGAGGAAGAAAATTTGTGCAGTGACTCACTGATGTGAAATGCGTACAATTCATAGCCACTTTATTAGAAACCACACTCTGGGAGCTCCAGCTTGGGGTGTAGAGTTCAAGACCGTAGCTCATCTGTTGATGTACAGTCTGTGTTAGTCATCAGTCTTTCACATACGATAGTGCTGTTGATAAAATGGCCAACGAGTGTAGGTAAACATATTTACATACACTTATTTTTTCTGATGAAAATGACAGATTTTATTGCCATTATCTCAAACAGTGCGGCATGTAAGCTTCAAAGGGTGCTATTATTACACACTTTGCATTGGCCTTTAACATGAGGCTGCATGACACAGACAAAACACCAATTTCTAGACTAGACGTCAGCAACCCGAATGTCAAGAAGATCCATTTTGTTCTTTTCAACAAATATCAAACCAGCTTGGGAGCCATTTAACCATCTTGGCTGTAAATATGTCTCAGTATGTACTGATGTCCTTGTATAGGCCAAAAATATAAACGAAAATGCAGACTTACTTCTGCTTTAAGCTTTAGCTCAGCTATAGCCACTTTTCTCACATCTCTGGCAGGAAACTTTTCCTCAAAAGTGGAACAGTTTCTTGTAAAATGTTTCTCAACGTTCGACTTTTTACGAAGCTTAAGTCAGCTTCTCATACTCCAGCTTCTTGTTCAAATTTGTCGAGACCTGACTTCAGCGTTGTGAATTTCTAGTGTTTGACAGTTTCTTTTTGCAGATTAAACCTATCAGGAAAGCAGCTGGAGTGATTATAAAGGCAAATAGGTTGTCTCTAAATTATCGATGCTTTCATCTTTTGGTCACGGACATGAACTCCATCACTGTTAGAACTGTTAGAACGATCAACAGAGCTTTATTTTACTGCAAAGGAGGGTTATTTTACTTACTATACTATACTCTATTTATTTTATATACTATTGATTTTTCTAATAGAGAAAACCAGCTTAGACCTGAAGTTCCTAACATGGGCATGACGCTGACTACACAATGACATCACTTCAGAGGTCTACTGCAATCTCTTTCATCACAATAATGATACACTGTGCCACAACAGGTTTCACAGTATAAAATCCAATGTTGCTGTACAGACGTCATCCTCAGCTTGTTTACTGATTCTGCATGGTGCACACCTACACTCTTTACAGATTTCCGCACGCCCCCTGAGCGTGTTTAGATTGCTGTCTGTTCACTTCCATATTTGTTCTGTGACACAAATGAGCATCACAGCTTTGCTCTGAAACCTGCCATCCAAACCGTTTCCACATGAAATGAAACAGTGAACGAGAAAAACTCGGCCGGTGTCACGTGTAGCGTGAACAAGTAATTTCACCGTATGAACCCAACCCAACAGAGTGTGATGACACACTCGTCACTACATACGCTGCCCTGCGCACGGCACGCGCCAACAGGCGTGCCAGAAAATGATGCTCCAAACGAGATGGGCTGTGACGTGCTTCTTCAGAAACACTCTAATTCAGGTCTGTAGACTGCAGGTTGCCAGTTTCTGCTTATATCAACTCCGTTTCATTGGAGTTTCACTCTGAAGGACAGTGGTTAGGCAAGTATGTGCACACAGACATTTTGATGTCCATGACTTTGATGTCCATGGAATCTGTTCACTTTTGTTCATTTTACCAATAAATATTTTAAATACACACTTACTATAATCCACAACTGAATTGAATCTGCTGTGACACAGCAAAATTACACTGTACCTTTCAGAGTCTCCAGGCTGAATCTTTAGCAAATTTTAACAAACAGTAACATGTACTTTCACAATTTTAGTCTAATTAGCTGTAGTAGCCGTACGAAATACAATCAACCTGCTACTAGTCCAGCCTTAATGGAGAAGTTCACGATCCTGTTTTTTTCTCAGACAACCTGAGTACTTTAATATATCGGCCAATACCGATCCAATCTTTTTGTTTTAAGAACTTCACTACTGATTTGAAACCACTCGAAAACTGTTCGATATGTTCTGTTATTGGGGACATACTGTAGCATACATACTGCAACCATTTTAGTTAATTTAATTTGTATGAATTCTGTATTTATTATCAGCTTTTTTGTTTTCATTGTGTCCAAAATTTGTTTTTTGTTTCAGCCAATAATTTTGACTTTCGGTGCATCACTACTTCATAGTACATGTGATTAAATGTGATTGACTTATCTGATGATTTGGCTGCCATTTACTTTAATATCCTGCAGTGAATCACTTCATTTTTGATATGTGAATTATAACACACACTCTGCACTTATATTTTCTCTTTTTTTGGAATATTTATCTGAGATTACTATTTCAACATTACATACCCTGTAATGTTGCTTCAATGCATGTGCAGATCTCAGTTTTGAATGTGTTGTTTCTGTTAAACTAGGTTTAAAACTAGTTTAAAACTAGAAAAAGCACAGCTGGCAAAGCAGAACGTTTCTGCAATAGTTTTATTTTTTGACTCGTGAGTGAAAAACAGGAGGAAGAGTGTAATTCCTTCATGCTTCTCGGGGGCATGCTGCTCGAACTGTCAGAAAATAGACTCAAAGCTTTTTACAATTTACACGCTAGTGTTTAGACCTAGCATGGCTTACTGGAAGACAGTCAAAATGTTGTTTGCTTTTAACAGATTTAACCAGCGCTTTTTTCTGGGAATCAGATAAAAATTTTAAAAATATAGCCTTACAGAAGCATTATAGGTTTATAAAAGCACCATGTTCACTGACAGCTACAAACATTTAGAATCTGATATCGGGCAACAGATTTGTTATGATACAGTGGCGTCTTGATTCTACACATTTTATCAATAAAACCACTGAAATCAATAAAAATGTGCCTTATATTACATGTTAATGGTTCCATTTTCAGTTTATTAGAGCACTGAAACAAAAGCTGTTTAGTGTCCCAATCTAAGGTTCTTCCCATAAGATAATATATTAGCCCTACGCTAGGTAGCTTAACTCTATCGCTTTTACTGGCTAGTACATGAACAGCTAAAACCCCACAATCATCTAATTTAATTCGGACTGGCCAAAAAACACATTTCCTCCACAGTGCTGTCTCTAAATGATATTTAAAAATCATATAGCAGTGCATGTTGGTATATCATGTGATCAAGATTAATTTGCTCTCAGTTTTTACTCCAAAACCAAACACTCGTAAAATGTGACATTCACCCACACACCTCCTTAAGCTCTCAAAGCCAAGGATAAAACTTCCACCGTCCTTGCGTTCATAGTAATTGTCTGAGAAAAAGAAAGAAAACTGCCTCAAGACTCCAAATAAATTCTTACACTAAACTTCCTGACGACGTACAGTACAGCAGGCCATCGGACTGATAGCGTGTGTTATGCAGACACAACCTCACAGCAAAAACTGACAATGGGCACAATGCTATACGGTAGTGCAATGAAACCTGAGCTCTTGCTGTTGTTCTTTCATACACAGCAAAGCAGCATCTATGTAGACGGAGAAACCCAAGGCCAAAACGGCCACTGGCACCACAAGATTCTCACACAGCTATACGAGGTTGTGTAACATTACAAAAGTGTGAGATAATTCAGTGCAGCTTCTGACACACTATTGATTCTGTTACTGTAAATTAAGAAGGGATATACAGAGAAAGTGTTCTGTCACTTGATGCCAATTCATGTGCTTTAATAACAAGTATCAGCCAGTATCAAGTCTAATTTGATGTCTGTATTTTCTGTTTTTATATCGTTTCCAGACAAAAAAATCATTGAGTATAAGTTATTCAATTCTCAGGAGATTTTCCAATGAGATAATCTAAGATAATATAAGACAGATAATATAAAAAGTAATACAGATAATCCACTTGCATAAGGAAAGCCAAAGGAAACTGGAGATATAGAAATGATTAAAAGCTAGACAGAAAATGAGACTCCTAACAACCACCTGACAGACCTGCTAGACCACCAACACTGCCCCCATCAGATAAACAGTACTTAAAGCTTTCATCTTTGAGAGAGAGGAGAAAATCAAGCTGCTTCAGATCTGAAAACATCCACAGCTGTTTCTGTCCATCCTTCCACTACAAGAAGACGACTCAGCGCTATGGGTCTGATAGGATGTGTAGCTGTCAAGATAATGTTACTGAGAAGAAAATTTGCAAATCAAACAAAGAAGCTGCTGGTGTTCTCAGAGCCCAGACCCCTACAACACTGAATGTGGGATTACTTGGATGGTGGGAAGCAGAAAATGTAACCAACTTCGAAGACTGAACTTGGACAAATTATTCTGCAGATTTCTTGGAGAAACTGAAAGTGAGTCTCCTGAAAAGAATGGAAGCTGGTTTCTGTGTAATTTTCTGTTAAATCTGTTCTATTTTTGGCTTATTTTCCTGATGCTGGAACTGAAATAAATGAAAGGTGGTCTTGGACTTTTGTACAATACTATACACTGTTAGACATAAAGGTTCTGTGTAGGAACATTTTTTATTCATCAAGGTACAAACAATGTAAATGTTCCCTCAAAGGTACAACAGTGGTTTTAAGGTCCAATTGTGAACCTTAAAAAAAATTTTCCAGGTGAAAAGTACATATTTGTTTCAAAACAGAACAATAAAATAAAAAGCCTGGAGACGAGACGGGGTGCGTGGAGTCAATACAACTTAGAAAATATAACTTCAATGGATTATGGTACAATTATGTTCCCTGACTAAAGGTACTGAGATGTACCCTTGAGGGTCCCACCCCAGTGACAGCTTAGTACTTTTATTTCTGAGAGTGTATAGCTGAGTGATCTGCTAAAATGTGCCTATATCTGCTCTGATAATGACTGTTTAGATCAGACAGGGACATCTCTAGAATCAACCACTGAAATATCTTCCATCTTCTGATCTTTGAAATATGAAAACTCAACTTCTGTAAATATGTTTTCTGTCTGTTTAACATTTAAAACACTGTGGTTCCTTTTAGAGTCATTTTAAGAAAAGAAGACCACAAACTAATCAAGTTTGTAAGGCATTTTTTAGTATGTAGCAGCACTCAAAAAGCATGAGTTCATTAACTTTATCAATATCAATTTAAATATCATACAATACTCTGAAATGATGGTATACTTGGATTCCTTCTCTTGTACATGACTGTTCACAGGCTGTAGAGCTCTGGCCTTCCTGTTTGTCTGGCTGAAGACCTGGTCATTTACTCTCAGGCTAAGAGGGACGAGAGAGGGAGGAAGAGGAAAAGACAAGAACGACGGGGGCAGTCGGGGGGCTGGACGTACGGCTGGACCGGGCAGAAACTGCACACTCCGAGTTGGGATTGATTTACTTCATTAACCAAGATTACAAGTTTAACTTACAAACTAGAGGTCAAAATTTCTCATTAAGGAGCGGACCACGGAGAACCGCGGGGCTGGTAGACCACTCTTATTACTGACTACACATTTCAATCTGTCTTTGATGTTCCGTGTCTGCCTCCCCCCACCCCTCCCTCACCCTCCCCACCCCCCTCCTTATTTTTTGGCAGGGAGGTTGATTTTAATTGTAGCTATAGAACACAGCACGCTTTTTGCCTGTAAGGCTGCCTCCGCGTCTATGGCGAGAGAAGCTTTAGTGGTATTGGGTGCCGTCCATAGCCTCGGGCTCATTTTAATGGTTCTCCCTCCTCCCTCTCTCCCTCTCTCTCCCTCCATTCCCTGCTCAGATTGTTTTCCACGTGATTCCTGTTAATTTAGCTGCAGGAAAGGGCATCAGTTTTCCTTGTACTTTTCCTCTCTCCCTCCCTCCCTCCCTCCCTGTATTTCTCTCATTCCTTCTCTCTCCTTTCTCTCGCTCTTTGCATACCTTTCTCTCGGTTGTTTTTCACCCTATGAATAAAAACCTGAAGGTAATAATACAGTAAATACAGTATAATACAGTTCTGTAGTTAAGTACCGTACATTTATATCACACATTTTGGTCCCACTTTAGAGAGTGTTGCACAGATGCTCAGACCATCTGATGAAACTCAGGTGTTAATCTACAGGATGAGGATTAGGGTTAGGTGTAGGGTAAGATGTCATACAATCTGTTACATTCATCTTAAAGCTTATTTGCATTTAACAGAGATTTAGTTAAATGTACGTTAAAGCTGCGCTATGTAAGTTCTGGAGATTTGGAGACCCCTCTGGTGGAAATGTGTAACTGCACGCAACATGCAGAAGAACATATTGTGAGGTGGGTTGTGCTTCAGACCCCCTCCCAAAGCGAACACTACAGTTTCATCAAGTTATATGAATGGAATCTTATTGGTGTAGTGTGGTGAGTTTGCCTAGTAATCGAATCTCAGTCTTCGCAAAGAGGGCAGCAATGTTACCCACTACGCTACACCAACTGCTACAGTCTGAATCATTTTATTGGCCCTGACAAAAATGGAGATACAAGATTTTTTTCTCCCGACAGCAGCGATATATAATATAGATATCACATACATATGCAAGTATCTATAAGTAATAATAATAAGCCCCATCTCCATTTTTGTCAATTTTAATTTTTGTGCATAATTTGAAAAAGTCCAATTCCCATTAGAAATTGTCCAAAATTACATGGAAAAAATGTTGCATCAACTTCCATTACAAGTTGTTTTTTTTTCTTCTCTTGTAAAAGATGTGACGATATACAAGTACCTATATGTAATACGTTACCTATGTATTAGGTATATGTTTAAGCATCTATAGATAATAATAATCCTAATGATACAGGTAGTATGTACCCTACTGTAGTGTAGTGCACCCTAACTTAAGTAAATGTTGCTACAGAGAATAATAAATGGTACCACACAACTCCAGATTTGTCCAAATACTTACATTTCGAGGGCGTTATAAATTACAGATGATATTTATTCTGTCCAAACTTAAAACATTACACTGTTTGAATAGATTAGATACAGTGATTTTAGTTGTGTAATCAAGCTAATGTTGACAAGTAGTGTAACAGATTCATAATTGTGATTTTGAACCTGCTTAGTTTCGCTAAGCTCAGATGGCGTAGTTAGTTCGGTATAATTTTATGCAGCAAACTAGGGGTGCGGGAAAAAATCGATTCTTAGATGCATCGCAATGCGGACGTGAACGATTCTGAATTGATTAACAAATGTCAAATTTTTTTTTAAATATTTAATTTATAATGTAATGTTGACGGAACGCAAAGTGAGGAACTTGAAAGTGGGTAAGTGCAGCGTCCAGACAGTCTGTGGCGGAACATAACAAAAACACTACTGGATGAGTGAGAAATCCGAGCGGCTCCCTCTGCATTAAAAGCCAGGTTAGATCAGGAGTCACAACACAAATGTTAAGAAGAGCCATTTTGTCCTTTTAACAAAAATCAAACCACCTTGGGAGCCGCAACATTTATGTCCAGTATGTGTCAGTATGTGCTGATGTCCTAGTATAGACTAAACAATATAAACTAGAGCACACATTTACTTCGCTACTTTAGAGTAGAGCAGTTTCTTGTAAAATATCTCTCAACATTCAACTGTCTTACGAGGCTGAAGTCGCTTCTCCTTCTCCAGCTTCTTATTTGAATTTTCCTGTTCCACCTTAAATTCTGACTGAGGCGCTGAATGTAAATGCAGCACCATTTAAGGCGGAACAAGAAAATTCGGAAGAGAAGCGACTTCATCTTTGCGACTTTTTAGTGTTTGACAGTCTCTTGTTGCAGCTTTAACTTGCCAGGAAACCAACTGCGCTGGTTAGAAATGCGAATAACTCATCGTTGCTATGTGACCTGCAGTCTGCACGCCAATTCTCAGTCGTTGCGAAACAGGGCTTTCGCACAATGCTGCACACGCCCCGTCTCGAAGATATTTTACTGACACAGCAACCCCCCCCCCCACCCGTCTCTCTACAACGAGACCAAAACCAAAGTTATAAAGTCACTAAAAACGGGTAGGACGGCTGTAACGCGCTGCGTGGTCATCCATTACCACTGGATCTTACTTCACCGTAACTGCGCATGTTATCGCAGATGAGTGGCAGCAGCGTCTCATGTGCTCCAAGTTCACTTGTCACATCTAGTTCACTTGCCACATCACTTCCATTTGATTTATTAATAAAAGATTTCGGAACTAAATGCATTATGGATCATTACAAATACTTTGCTTTAATAGTACCAAGTCCTGACACAGTGAAAAAATAGAAATGATGTATAGAAAAAAAAAAGATGCATCGAGATGCATCGATAATCGTTTTATAATCGCATCGCAGCCTCGCATCGCAGCCTCGTGAGGTGCCTAGAGATTCCCACCCCTACTGCAAACTCAACGTTATGGTTTGCTAAAGTTCCTCATTAGCTTGAATGAGCAACTTTAGATTGGAAAGAACACATTGTGAGCAGTGCACAGACAGGTCAACAGACAATACACAATACAAATAGTAAACAGATGTTTTTGACAAATAACCAATATGGATTGGTAAGCAAACACTGTGGCCATGTAGCTGTGCATGTTTTTCAGTTTCAGTGTTCATATGACCAGTAAGGCACCACAGTGACTCTTTCCTACGGTGCAGAAAGGTAAAATGGCCAGTGGCAAATTCTTTTTCTTTCTTCCTCCCTTTTCTCCTCCCATCCCAAACCAGGGCCTTTGTAGCGCACTTCAAAAGCATGTGAGTGTAAGCGGCGTTAGAGTGGCCCCTGTTTTTTCTCTGACCCAAAGGGCCACCACAGGGCCACCTTCATCTCTCTAATTCTCTCTCTCTTTCTCCCATTCTCTCTCTCTATCCACCTCTCCCTCTCTCCCTCATTCTCTCTCCCTAATCCACTCCTCGGAGCTGTGTAAGGCTCTTTTGTTCTGTTCTCAGAATGGCTGTGGATGGAGGGAGAAACTCTCTGGCTATCACTTACAGCCCTGTGGGCATCACACACCAGCACCAGGGGTGGGGGAGGGGAGCAAAACACCCGGAGCAAACCCACCAACACACACACACACACACACACACAGAGGATTGTTTTTATACAGTGTCAGGACACAGCAAATTGGTTCACTCTACCCTAATTTCGCTTAATTTTATTGAAATAAATGACTGAACATTCCATTTTGTCTCTACCAAAACAATCATAACACAAGCTACGTATTTACAAAATCATCATTTATAGGGTATTTTCTATTGGGAGGCATCTGTTCCAAACCCTCAATGCTTCAAGAACTTCTTAATTTCTTTTAAAGTGAAGTTAAAAAAATTCAGATTTATCATGAGTTTCATTTTTAAATAAAAAACCATGGTAACACTCACTTTACTGTAGGTTACAGTTTGTAAGGCTACACGACACCTACATAAGCTTGTCATGAAAACTGACATAGACCTACATAAATGTTTATAAATGTTTATTCCAATAGGTGTCATCTGTCATAAAGTTTACATTTCCCGATTTTGATCAAAGTTAGCTAAATTAGCCTTTATGGCAGATGACACTTATTGGAATAAGCATTTATGAACATTTATGTAGGTCTATGTCAGTTGTCATGACAAGCTTATGTGGATGTCATTTAGCCTTATGCACAGTACCCTACAGTAGTGACGCCAAAAGTTTATTCAAATAATGCCTTCCCATGTTTTCACTACAGAAACACAGAGTTTTAGTCCGTAGGCGGAGCCTTATTTTAGCCACGCCCCTGCGTTTCAGAGCAGGAGGTGAGGCTGCATCCCTGTCTCTCATGGCCACACGGGGAGCAGTTAGATCCCACTGTTACGTAGTAAATGTGTCACAAAGTCTGAGAACATTACTGTGGAACATTAAGAACTGTCACTACCGAAACACATGAAGTAAACTTTTTTGTCCGTATTTTAATGAAAATATTCAAATTTTAAGTGTGTACATCTGTTCAAAGCTGTGTTTGCTAGTCATGTAGTGGCTTTTTCAGGTACAAAGTTTTCATCAGTAGCTTTCATCCCCGAAACACACACACTCAACACACTGGATCTCCAGTATCAGCAACATTATCCTGCTACTAATTCCAGGCCGTGGCGGGCACTGAGAAACCCTTTGTCTCTGATTTAATGTAGCTGAGTGAGAGAGAGAGACAGAGAGAGAGAGAGAGAGACAGAGAGAGA
>JAILXH010043338.1:0-10317 GCA_023558415.1 Piaractus mesopotamicus
CTATATAGTAAGTGGAGCTGATAAAATGGACACTGAGCGTAGAAACAAGGAGGTGGTCATAATGTTATGCCTGATCAGTGTACATATCCAGTGATTTCATGCACGTTGATTACCATTACAAAGAACATTTATTTCTGTAGAGTTCTATACAGTAAAATTACTGAAATGCAGACATTTGCATAGATTGCACAGCAGCCCAGCCTCACCTAAACATTCTCTACTGTTCCTTTGAGTTCAGTAAACACATTATTAAATTTTAGTTTAAAATAGCAGTTGAGTGTAAACATCGGTTTAATACCGCTTTATTGTTTTTAAAGCAAATATGTGCTGATACTGTTTCCAATATCATGTGCATCTGTTTGTTCTGCCAAGCAATGTCCTCCATTTCCAGATCTGATGTATTACACTACTGCCCTCTTTAGTGTGCTTGATGCTTCAACACACCTACAAAGTACTTGATAGCTAAAAAATTTGGTGTGACAGGGCATGGTGGACATAAACCGGGGCCCTTCAGGACTGCTTTAAATGGCCAGTGAGCTTTTAAGAATGTGTATTGTCCTCTTGTCTCACATGTGAGCAAGCACAGAATGTTAAAGTGGCCAGTAGAGCCATCTAAATCTCATCTACAACCAGAATTCACAATCAAACCTCAAGGTAGATCTATAAATGTTAATAATAATAATAAATAATAATAATAATAATAATAATAATAATAATAAAATAGCATGCATACAAGGTAAATGATGTATACACACTGAATCCTAACATATGCACACTCTTAAAATGCATAGGATTTAGTGCACATTATCCCTATGTGCCACAGCAAAGTAACTCCAGAGTGCATTAGTGATGTCCCCAACACTGGACGATGACACCCCCTCCCCCAAACATGGCGTTGCAGTTGAGCAGTGCATTGGAAAATGTAACAGGACCCTCACAGCTGTCAACAGTCAACAGTCAGCAGCACTTGCCACTACACTTTGCCCTTGTGGTAGTTTTCATCACAGAACCAGGCAAACATAAATGAAATCACATGAGAGAGCACTGCCTGTATTTTGGAAGGTTTATGTTTTGTTTTTGCACATGCCCTCGCCAGGCTAATCCGGCTAGGAGGAAAGCTTTTTTGGTTTGTTTGCTATTGTTTTTCCAGATAACCAGAGTCTAGTGACGAACAAGCCTAAAAAAAATGTAGAGGGTGTGAAATGGTGCCGGTGTCCTTCAAAGAAAGGACAATGTATGCAAACATTCATTATCGTAAACTCGATTTCATGAGTTTCATCTGCCTCAGCTATTCAGAGTAGAATGCATTGCTAGGTGTAGAGAACTGAAGCCTTAGAAGTGATCCCATAATCTTAAAGCTAATAGCTACATTATTAAAAATAAGGGTGTCAGAAGTGTCTTTGGAGCAGTTCTGTAGAAGAACCACTTTTAGGTCTCTAAAGTACCTTTCAGTTGGGCACTGTAAACTTAAAATAGTTAACTTTGCTCAAAAAATCATGCAAACATTGCCTGATAAACATAACTAACGTTACTTAACAGGTTCAAGCTCAGATAACTTTCTATATGAGTTAGAATTGTTTTCTAACTTTTTTTATTGATCCGCACTTCTACAGCAAGTGAGGCTAACAGCCCAATCATTTTAGTTCTGCTCGCTGTTGAATTAGTTAACTTTAATCAGTCTAGGTTAACCTCTCATTTAATTACCCCAAATAATGTCGCTTTACTCTGTAAAATTGTTCAAACTCACTGCCTTAACCTCAGCACAAAACACCATGGTGAAAGTAACAAAAACATATAAATGCTTTCATGCTTAACATTGTAGCATGATGAATATGCTATAACACAAAAACAGCATCATTATGCTTTTTGGGAAAAAGATTCTCCAGCCCATAAAACTTATCCAGTTTAATTGATCTTAACTAAATTTAATTAAGTAACTAAGGCTTATACAAGAAATAGTAAGTGTTACTAGATTTGCATTAGTAAGTTTAACAGATAAGTAAAGTAAACCAAAAAAAAAAAGTTGTTCTATTTTACAGAACAACTCACTTCAATTCAATTTTAAAGGAACTTTGAACTGAGTGGCTCTTTAAGGAGCCAAACATTTGCTCTCTTGGTGACTAACTGACAAAACAGGCGAAAGCTTTGCACAGGCTGTAAGTCTGCAGTCACTGACTGTCCTCTGTGCTCGTGAATCCATAGCACGTATGAAGCATGTGCCAGAGCCAAGCCCCTGGACTGACGTTGGAGAGGAGCAGCTGTCTGATCTTAGTGGCTCCATATAGCACGTGTGAGTTTAGTGCTATATGCCTGTCAGCACAGGAAGTACTGAGGCGTCAGGTATGGAGAATGTCACACTCAACAAGGTGGCCAGGCTTGTGTTGTGGGCCTCTGCTTGCACACATTCGAAGTTACGTCATACCAAGTGTGATCGGTCTGCTCAGTTTTTCAGGGCAGTATTTCTGCCCCGTGTATTGTTTGTTAATCATTACTGCAATAGCTTCAGCAGCTGCAATACACAGATGAGCACTCTGACAGATCACTGTGCCGTTTCCCCCTGTGCTGAGATTGTGACATTCACATGGTCTAACAGCTGTACATGCTTTTTTTGTCAAAACCCTGCACTCGCATCTTTGTAATGTCATATCAAGTGTTCATTTGTTTTCTTTATGTTGCAAGACATCTCACAACACAGCCACAATATGAGCAAATCGCAATATTTAGCAATATATCCAACACTGTAATCGCAGTATGATCTTACGTACCCTGCGGTCTTACAGGATGGTGAATGAAAGCAGATTCCACTATTAATGACATTATAAAAATACAGGTCATGAGACCGACGCTTCTGTCTTCTGCCTTTTCTGTCGCATTTTTCCTGTGTGACAAATCAGTTCCCTAAATTCTGTCCTCCACTCTCCTGTCATATGACCCAACATGCTGGAAAAGATTGCTGAATGGTCACCTTAACACAGTTTACATATTGGACTGCAGTCTTTCAGAACACGTTGTTCTGTCTGGTCAGTCCGCCCTCCTTACAATATCAACTGGTTTACAGTAATTTACAAGACTCTAAATGGACAGTCATCACTCTGTATAACCTATAACACCAGGCCTTCCCTCCGCGTTCTGTAAAAAAAGTCCCTGCACTCTTAAAAAACATGGTTCTTCATGGGTTCTTTAAAAAAGAAAATGGTTCTATATAGAACCATGAATACTCAAAGAACCCTTTACATGATTAAAGGATTGCATAGTTCTTCTGATTGATAGAGAATGTGCTGTAGATGGTTCTATATAAAGCCTTTTTGAAAAGAGTTCTATATAGCACCAAAAAGGGTTCTGTTGTTGTTACAAGCTTGTAATAGAGTTTGTAGTGTGTAAACAGTGTGTAAAAGTTTCAAAATGTTTCATTCACTCATCAGTCCATACAGTCCATAAAAAAAAACAGCGGAAAAAAGTATTCACTGTTTCTGTGATGGCACAAATACACACTTACATCTACCCACCTCTTCAGTGTACAGCATTTTAGCTCCGCCCATTCACCCTAAAGTTATAAGGAGTGTTTAAGCCTGGACTTCTTTTTAAATAAGGCACAATACAGGACAGCCAGTCAGAGCAGAGCTTATTTACATATATCTTTTACAAAGCCATAGTTTCATTTTAATGGATAAAAAGAGGACATGTAAATTAAATTATGACTGTTTTTGGTATGTAAAATCACCCAAAAGTGGAAAAAAATAAAATATTAGACTAATGTAGAATATGTTCCTTATAAAACTGGAATTATTTCAATTTCATGAATGACATAAAGGGCATTTCTACTGATACATTTACCTGCTTCTGTATTGATGGATTATTTTAGACCCCTCGTTTGTCTGTTGCAGTTGTGTTAAAATTTAGTGTTGTTTGTTGTTTTTTTTTTTTTTTGGTTGTGTGACTGAATGTCGTGTCTTTGGGTTTGTTGCTTTTCCAAATTGTATTCCTCTTTTATGTTTCTCTTTCTCAAATAGCTTCTGCTGCCTCCTTGACCACTATTATAAATAAGAATATATTCTTAATGTCTTACCTGGTTAAATTAACGGTTAAATAAAAAAGGCTGTGGTCAACAGAGGTTTGAAACAGCTGTCTGTACGGCATTCTGTTGATTTCTAAATAAGCCCAGTTGCTTAATCCCTTATAGTCCCAGGCTTATGATTATTATCATTATTATTATTAAAATCAACCTGAAATCAAAATGAATCTTTTTTTTGCCTCTTTAGTTCATGTCCCATATTAAACATCATTCCTCATACCAAAACATTTAAAAGAAATCATTTTTGTTTTCATGTAATCCTTAATTCATGTGCCTGTCTCTAAACCTTTGTCTTTAAGACTTATTATTATTCAGTGATTACATGGAAAACAATTCACTTGTTATTCTCAAGTAATAGAAGTGAGGCAGGGAAGCCTGGACCCACCTGCAGATTCTGAGCATGTAAGTGGGTTTATAGAGGAAACAGAATGAGACTCTGGTCTCACAGAGGGTGTTTTTTGTACTTTTGTGCTTCTCTTGTTGCTTAACAAAAGGTTTATTTTTATCTTCAGAAGACAAATGGGACTGAGAGTTTGATTAGGAAGGTGTCTTGATGAGGATGTGTGTTGAGTGTAACTGTGCCATTAAGGAAGATTGAAATCATTTACACAACTAAGCTAATGTTTAAATACGGTGATTACTCATTTACTGTACCAGTCACCTGTTAGCAGAGGTGAGCCAATGGTCATCTGTGGAGATTAAGGTTAAGGTTTAAAGCTGTTTATGGAAGATTCATCTTCTATATACGTTTTAATGGAATTTTAAGAATGTGTTAAGCTGGCAGATATTATTAGTCATAGACCTGGAATCTATTTATAAAGGAACTTAGATTTGAAGTTTGGGTGGATGTATTCCTCGCAGACTGATAGGCTATCAGCAAAACCCGAGCTGAGTCTAAAGTCCAATGAAGATAATGCATTTACACTGTATGTATTACAGAACAGAATTGGTCGATATGAAATACTACGTCTTGCTTATGTAACTGGGTTGAAGTAAGACTGTAAACAGTGGGTGAAATGTCAGCTGTGATGCAAGTCTACTGAATCATAGTCCGCTAATCTCATTTCATCAACGTAAGTGTAGGAATAATAAAAGAAAGTCAGTAAAAGTAGTGTACTAGATGATCAAGTGGGCAATATGTGGACCTGACTGTGCACTTAGTGATGTACAGAGAGACGTTTGATGGCTCTTTGCTTATTAAGCAACAGTTTTTTGTCATGCCAGTTTTTGTTGTGTTCATGTAAAGACAGTCTAAAATGACATAAGAGCATGTTTCCATGAGATGTTTGTACAAGTCAAGCTAGGACTGGGTTCAGCAGGTTTATAAGCCGTCTGTCAAGCTCTGTAAATCAAAGTAGATCATAAAAAAATCATGCATTCACATTGCCTTTATTAATTTCCTGGAATGAAAAAAACATCACTTCACCTTTGAACATGAAACATATTGTTGTACATGTCCAAATGTTCATTAACATCTTCTCCTCTGATGTTCTCTCTGAATCCAAGAAATGTCTAGAACAGAACCTCATATCTCTAGAAGATTAACTTTTTTCTAACTAAGCTTCCTGATTGGCCAGTCTTCTAATGGACATTAGAATTTAACCACTTTTGTTCCCATCCAGAGCTTAACAAAGAAACAAGAGTAGTATTGTAACACTTGCAGAGTTTAAAGAAGGCCTAGAAGGCCCTGAGTATTCACCTTTGCAATTATGTATTGTGGTTTTTGCACCACGATACAGTACATTTAAAAATAATGAAGAAATACCAATAAACATTTAGCTTATAATTGTCCTATATTTTAATTGGTCAACATCAGTATCTCTAAAACCACAATTTTTTATTGCATAGAATCTGACTGTATTTGATTCAAAGTGAGTATGTCTCACAAACCCCAATTTCAGAAAAAAAAAGAATATCAATAAGCATAGCATAACACCACTAGTATATTCCACAATATAAGTAAAATAGATTGTACTTTATCATCCATATATTACTTCTGCTGTAGTCTTTTTTGGTGTTGCTCTCTCCACTTCTTCTTCTCAGTCTGTGCCCTTGCTGCCTGAGTTGATGACATTGTCTATGCCTGGCTCAGAGAGTTGTATCCTACTGAGTCACTTTGACCCCCGGGACAAACAAAGCTCTGTTGTCTTCGCTGGCGACCCTGAATCCCCTCCCCTCGCTCCTCCATGCTTTCATTGTATGTCTCTTTCTGAACCTCTCTCTCTCTCTCTCGCTCTCTCTCTCTCTCTCTCTCTCTCTCTCTCTCTCTCTCCACGTTCGTTTTCTCTGTATGCCTGCTTCTCTCTTTCTCGCTCACTCTTTCTCTTTCTGAAAGTAGCAAAAATAATAGTAGTTTACTGCTGTTAGTTTATTTGGCCTTGCATGGTTCCAGTTCCTTCACACCCAATTTCCCTGCCCCCTCCGTCTCTGCGCCCGCGCTGTTAAACTACCTCCGGCATACGAAGCCTGTGTTAGAACATGATGCATATGCTATGCTCATGGCATTCGCGTGTGACCTACTGCTCTACTCGTGAACTATTTATGATGTTTTGTTGGCACTCTTCAGTAGCATAACACTTACAGACGTGTCTGGTGTACATTTGCTTCTTATAAATAGACTGGATGCCAGATGTAAATCTAGCTTACAGCTACAGGCAAGTAGGCTGGATATGTCATGTTGAGGCCCATAAACTTCTCCTTTAAGTGCATATTAACTATTGATAGCTCTGTTGGCCTCATTTGCCTTGTGTGCTTAACCCCTCCATCAGGCAGACACAACACAGACACTTAGATAAGGCTATTTTTGAGTGATCCCATCCCTGTTTGATACTGATAAGAACGGGAGTAAACGAATAAAACTCAACACGCTTAACGGGTCACCAGTTTTGAACATCAGCGTGATTAACAACTGCTGCTGTTATTGTCAAGGATTTGCTGAGTAGTGCATAGATATATCAGATTTGATTCATGTATTAAAGACAACGAGGCTTCTTCTAAAAAAATACTGTGCGTACTCTGAAGATACGCTCCTGACTCCTCTAAAAGTGTCCTCACGGCTATTTATACATGAACTGTAGTGGTTCTGGACTCTGCTTAGTTTCATAACGAATGTCAAAATCTAACAACCACGTCTCTTGCTGCTTCTTTCTCTGTGTCCAGTCTGATGCACATGTTGGCCTCAGGCCCTGTCCGCCATCATCATGGTAGACATGGAGAGCCCATACAGCCCCCCATCCCCTTTGGAGCACCCGGTGCTGGACAGCCCGCTCTGCAGGGACTTCATGGGCGGTGTGGCGGACATGCAGGACATCTCGCGGTCCATTGACGAAGAGGCACTCAGCAGCCTGGACGTGCCCGAGTACCAGTCGTCCGGCATGTGCTCCAGCTCCGAGAGCTCCACTGTGCTAGGTAAGCCAGCACTGACACTGCGCTAGACTATTTGATGCACTTATTACGCGCTCAGTAAAGAATCAGACGGTCACTGTGGTCAGAAAATCTTCAGAAAAGCATTTTTACATTCTTACAAACTTTAAACGTTTTTCTTTTCAGTATGTCTACGGGTACATTTGTTGTGAAATATTCACACTGTGTGAAGGGCAGCTGGTGGCTTCAAGGTCTTCTTATGACGTGGCTTTCTTACACTGCTGCTACAAGATTTTGTAACATTTTCTTCAAGACAACATTACATTCAGCTGATGCTGGATTGCAGTTTACATGGTTAAAAGCTGGATCTGTTGTTTCACGAAAAACAAGACTTTTTCTCAAAATCTAAAACTTAAATCAGCGAAAATGTAACTGCAGGTACATTTAGAAAAACGTGTCTTGTCAATTTTACCTAGTTTTTGTGCAGCAGTGACTCTGAACTCTTTGAAAAATCAAAAGTAAACAAGAATGTGCGTTAATCGCAGTTGTGATGCAGGTAAACCATGCACAAGATCTCTTATTAGAGATTCTATTGTTACCAAACTGAATATATTAACCTTTGGTTTTGTCCCTAATTATTGGGGAAGCTTGCTTAAAATGTTGTCAGTTGCTTGTGCTGATGAATGTTCCCAGTTTTGTTTTTTGTTTTTTAGGTTTTCCTAGAATTTCAAATAATTCTCTTAAAATTTGAGGGCCAGGTTTTGGACTGATAAGAAGTTCTATGAGGTGTTTCATCATACAGTAAATATAGTTGCATAAGCGGCATAAAACTATTGAATCACAGGCCAAAATGCAAACATTTAGGAGAGAAACAGGGTGTTGGGCGCCAAGGCATTCTGACAGACATCCAAGCTGTCCGAATGGGAAAAACGGGAACAGGAACATTATGAAGGAAATGATAATTCTCTGTCTGCTGATTTTTATTTCTTTTTTCAGCAATTAGGAAAAGTACAGCACAGGAATAATAAAGCACAGTCCTGAACACCCTGCACAGTTTAATATTCTCTCTAATCAGTGGATTTGCAGATGATTTGTTGCATCATAAACATGCACTGTTTTCTTGTACTTTATGCACTGGGCACACAGCCTGCATTTACCCAGTCTCACCTGCAGTAGATGTAAATGCATACAGACAGTACATTCATATTTTTTCATAAATAAGTTCATTTGTCTGACGCAGTGTTAAAAAGAATAGTTTCAAGTGGACCCCACGTCTCTTCTTTATGAGCCTTTACACACTGCGTGGAGGATTGATAAGAGTTTGAAGCATGTTTAATAATATTGTGATGCACCCAAAAAGAGAGGTTTTGAAACATAACCTGCTGTGTCGACACACTTATGAAGTAAGAATTTTAATGGTCAGGGCTATAAAGTAGTTGTTTGATAAATGACTGTGTTTAACTATAGCCTTGTTCTGGATCCAGGTTGAAAAAAAAGTGTTTTGTGTCTCTGTAGATTTTGTTTTTGTTTAATCTCTTGTGCTGGATTTTGGGTCTTTTGGCAGATTGTTTCTTGTCAAAGTTCATTTGAAGTGATTTGTAAACCAAAGTCAGGTGCAAAGCTTGTGAAATTGTGAATGTGTTTATAATCCATTACATGATTGTTACCATGGCTTTGTTTGGTGGAGATGTCTCAAAAGCCAAGATGTTTTGAGTTTTCAGAATGTGAAATTTATCGTGGTCTCAGGGGATTTTATTATAGTTATTACCTTTTAAAAGAAAGGTTAAATACAGTGAAGGGAAGCAAATATTCAGATACTTTTGTTTTTTTTATAATTTAATATACTGCCAGGGTATATATCCACCGCAAATTTACACACGCAGTGTCTTTAGACTTTGTATATGTTGTTTGTGTTCAAAGGCATATACAAAGGTGGGTTTAAAAAACAAAATTTACAGATGAAAAGTATTTAGACACCAAAGATTAATTACATTAGTATGTTCTTGCAAAGCCGTTGATGACATTGTCTTACATCTACAGTAAGAAGTAATTAGCTTTTTGCAGCATTGTTGCTCAATTTTGGCCCATTCCTGTTGGCTAACCATCTTCTATTCCCCAGTGTTATAGCAGTCCCTCTGATGGACTCGCAATTTCAAAAACCTTCATACATTGTCAATGGGATTGGCTTGGCCATGCAAGCACCAAGGGCATATTTGCTTCAGTGGCATGTATTGCCCCATTGCCACATTTCCAAAGAAACAGCCCCATATCATGATGCTCCCGCCTCCATACTTCACTGTGAGTCTGGTGTTCTGGAGTTCATATGCTCCAACCTTCCTTCTCAGAACACGGCCTGACAAATTATTGCCAAAGAGTTCTTCTTTTGTTTCATCTGTCCAGAGTACATTGTTTCAAAACAGTTCTGATTTGTCTGAATGCTAGCATGCTAATTTCAGACACACATCTCTGTGCTTCTTTTCTTTTCAGCAGAGGAGTTTTGTATTTTGTGAGGTGTAGGAATAGAGGTGACTGCGGTGCAGTTAATTGTGACAGGGATGTTTAAGGTCTTTGTTACGTCTTTTATAATGAAATGCAATTTCCATGAGAACGTTTATATTTTTATTTTTGTAGCATAAATGTAGAGGATTTATTTTTACTTTGGCCTTTACATATGCAGTCGTATGTAAAAGGAGAACATTTTTCTGCAATTTTTAGTGCACAATTTCTATTTGTTTGCTGAGCTTCATATGCTGGAAAAATTAAAATATAAAAAATAAAATGAGCCATAACTTTTGCGCAGGCCACATTTTACGTTTTATTTTTACCCAATACCCAATGTTGAATTCAGCAAATTAACAGTAATTGTGCATTTATATATATAT
>JAILXH010043338.1:10327-34329 GCA_023558415.1 Piaractus mesopotamicus
GTTTAACATGTGTTTTCTTGATTCAGTAAAGCTACTTCTTTTAGTCAACAAAAAAAAAAAACTGAAATGTGAGTTTTAATTATCATGTACTTCTCATGACTGACATAGCAGATAGGTTAGTGAAGTAATTAAGAAAGCTACTTATCTCTAAGCATAGCAACCTAAACCTGTGCTATCCCACCAGTGTTGTTTTTCCAGAGTTTGTTACAGTAGATAATCTTGCTAGTTGTATAGTTTCTAATTGAGGCTTTAAAGGAGAATTATCCAGTCATTCAGTGTGATTTGATGTGAAATACTCCATTCCAGAGAAACCGAGTCAGAATTGTTCACAGTGGTGCTGACAGGAACCAGATATCCGAAGATGGATGAGACAGTTGAAGGATCACTTAAAATGCAAATCCTTTGCCGTCAGTGACTGCCTGAAGTCTGGAACCCATAGACATCACATGCCCAGGCTCTGTGTTTCTTCCCTGGTGATGTTCTGCCAGGCCTTTGCAGCTGTCTTCATTTCCTGCTTATACTTGGGGTGTTTTACCTTCAATTTTGCCTTTATTAAGTGAACTGCATGCTCGATTGGATTGAGGTCAGGTGACTGACTTGGTTATTGTTGGGTTGCTTTCGCAGTAAGCTTTGGGTGATTGTCTATCTGCACTGTGAAGCACTGTCCAATTAATTTCAAAGCATTTGGCTGAATCTGAGCTAATAATATAGCCCCACATTAGACTTCATCCTGCTGCTCTTTTAAGCAGTCACATCATCAGTAAATAGAAGGGAACGAGTTTAATTAGCAGTGTGAAGAATTCTTCCAGCATTCCCCAGAGTTGTTTTACATTGTCTTCCAGCCCTTTTGGTGTTTCTAAGCTCACTAGTGCTCTCTTTCTGTTTAAAATGTTCCAAATACTAGATTTGGTCCCAGCTCATGTTTTTGCTATCTCTGATGGGTTTGTTTTGATTCCAACAGTTTCGACAGTTCTTTGGACTTTGGACATATTAGGAGTTAAATAACCAGGGGATAACACACACATCTTGTCAAGGAACAGCTAAGCAGCCGATTGTCCAGTACTTTGGAGCCCCTAAAAATTGGTTGCTGTATATTAAAATGGTTGTAATTCCTACACAGCTCACCTGATTTGGACATAAACATTTTCAAATTAAAACTGAAAGTCTGCATATGTACATTATATAATTACAACTCTAAATTGCTGTGACAGACAGATAAAATAACTTTCTCAATGTCCAAATAGTTATAGACCTGCCGATATATGCAGGAGGTTGTAAGACAAAATAGCCCTCAAAGAAAATTACATGTTCAGATTTACTTCTATTTTACCATTGTCAACATTATCTAAACTCAGAACTCAGAAGACACATGCAGGTTCACTAGTGGTTTTGGATAGTAAATAGAAGGGCTCTATTGCTATTATAGATATCAACCTCTGGTTCCTATCACCACAACTTGTTTTCTACAATGAACCATTTCACATCATAACACTGTGAATAACTTACATCTCCACGATTGAATTATGCAGACCATTTGAAAAATGAGTGGAATTCCCTTTTAATATCTCTATCTATATTATTCCTCTTTAATGGTGCAAGCCACATAGACTACATTCTGTATTAGTTTATATGTATAATGTATGATATTGTAAGTTTTTACTTTTGATTTTTTATTAATGTGTATTTTCTATATTGCAATATTTAAAAGGTAATAAATATAATTTGACAGTAGAGCAGTAATGACGTATAAACCTGTATTATGGTAAAGCTTCTGTACTGTGCTTTCCCTGGGGCTGTGGATTTCAGACATGTTCAGAAAATTTGAATATGTCTTGTAAATATGATAATGGAAAAAATAGTTAAGATTAAAAGCAGTATGACGTTGTAGGCTGTTGGTCAGTTAGGAGTCTTTCAGGTTTATGCATGTTCCACTTTTATTTCTGAATTTGCATATGACCTTTATAATGGTTTGCATCAACACAGAGTTTTAGTTCATGGTAGATTGTCACAGAGCCAGTCATGGTGGCTCTTTCACCTTTTATTTAATATTATTTATTTATTTTTACTGTGTAACAAATGCATTTGTCTGACTGTACAGATATGGCATTCTTCAAACAATAATAAAGCTTTTACATAGCAATCATTTATGCTTTCAAAAGTTCTAGCTGTGTGAATGCATTTTTGAGTTTGAAAACATATTTCATTTACAAATTAAAAGTCAAAATCTCGCTTTCAAAAGTCCAGTACAAAAAATCATTATTTATAAAAATCACTGCATTTCATCACCCAATATCCACATCAGAATAAAATCCCACTGCTTCTCCTCTGATCATTATCTACACCCTAATGTTCTCAATACAATGGGGAGTAAAAGTAAATAAATAAGAAAATAAATAAAGCATAACTTTTCAAACCACTCTGAGTAAAATATGAGTTTGGCACATGTGATCTAAAAGTCAGTCTAAGGGGAAAAAAGCTAATGCTTAATAGAAGCTTATGGAGTAACACACATGCAACCAATTTGAATTGGGTTAACCATGATTCAGCATTATTTCTAATCAGTAGATTCAATATGCTCCCATTAAAGGGACACATTACTATTTAATTGAGCAGACTGAGAAACGTCCCTTGTACTATCACTACAAACAGTACTGTGCAAAAGTCAGAGACCGCTCTTTCATTTATTCAGTTTCCTGCCAAAACGACCATTAAGTACAAGTTGTTTATTTAATATGGTTGTAATCCTCCAACACTAAGTATATCACATCTGTCAATATTTAATTTGTCCACTATTTACTCTATTACACTATTTACATCCACTTTAACTCTTCCCTACTTTCCATCTCAGCTTTTCCCAAAGGTGTCACTGACATTATGTTCCCATTCAAAGAGACATTAACATTTACACAAACTACTACCCAAACACACCTTAGCTGCCCTTCAGATTACTCTCTCTAGCACATCTAAAATGACTAAAGGATATATTAGAGATTAGATATAAGCATAAGGAAGGGGAAGGTCAAAGGAAAATAACTGAAAAAAACAGGAGTTTCCTAAAACTATTATTAAAAAAAAGATATTAAATCTTGAGAAAACAGAAAATGCAGCCAATTTCTAAGACTGAACTTTGGATGTATGGAAAAATATCCCTGCAGATTTCTTTGAAAAACTGGAAGCTATTCTCCTGAACAGAATGGAAGCTGTTATAAAGGAAAAGAGTGGACACATGATGCTGAAAACACTGATATTTAGTTGTTGAGGCTTCTGTGCAATTTGTTGTTGCTTCTTTTGTCCTGACCTTGGTGGTCATTTTGACAGAAAAGGAAATAAATGGAAGGATGATCTCTGGCAATACTGTTTTAAAGTGGCATTTCTGATTAGTAATGGAAATAGTTTGATTTGGTCTGCTTGACAGGCATAGCTTCAGATGTCTTTTCGAGGACATAACAAATTCTAAGTGCCTGAATCATCAACTGAGATATGTTCAAGTGCAGCTTCTGTTCCCTGGAAACTTGCCATGCCTTTTATTGCCGGGCATGATTGACATCTTGCCTTGGAGCACTGTGTGTGGTGTGTGTGTGCGTATTTCTTTCAACACTAGACTAAATGCTGATACTCTCTATGGTGTGCTGCAGCAGAGAATGTGTCCACATTGGTACATAACTGCTTTGAATGGATCCCAAATTACAGTTGTATTTGAAGTGAAATCAATGTATCTTATGATACAGTTCAGTGTAGAAATCTTACATTAAAAAATCTATAGATATATGATATCTAGATTAGTATTCAGGTAATATTTGTATTGCGCTTCACCATTCTCAAACATTTAGGGGCAAATCTGGTTCCTAGTCCTGCGTTGAGCTTTTAGGAGTAGATGGTGATGACCTCACGACCTCCTCCCCTCACAAGAAGCACTCTCTCAAGTCCTTCAGTCAGCACCTCCAGGAACTCCATATCTGAAAAACTTGAGTTAGGGAAGATGCAGACTCTACAAATGTAAGCTATGCAGAATTTCTGCCTCTAATGATTCTGAAAGTCATCTCTATTTCTTTTAATGCTCTGAGCGTATATGCTCTATGTGGTAACCTTCTTGATTAAGCCACTGTTTTGCACTGAGTGTAGGATACAGTTCTCATCGCCTTCAGGGTTGCGTGGAGGCCCAGGCATGTTCAGCAGCACCAGCCTGGCGTCATGTGACCGATTCACAATGACTTCATTGAGCTTTACTGCTGTGTGCATTCGTCGCACGTTGGATTGATCTCTGTCCAACACACAAACAGATGAACACACAAATAAGAAAAGCAAATTCACACAAAACTGCATAAAACACTGCATAAAAAACATTGGCCCATATTTATCAGGCACCTTAGGCCAGATTGTATTAGTTCATTTAGCTCTGTTCAGAGTGATATAGTGTCAGATCTTTGTTCTCACTCTAAGAAGCATACAGCATATAGTTGTACACAAAAGTTTGGGTGCCCTTTTTGTTGATTTTCTAAGTGAAAATAAATACATTCTTTACAGAGGACACACATTTTAATGCACGATTACTGTTTATTTGCTGCCTGTGCAAAAGTTATATTTTATGTGTTATTGTTTTCTAATATGTTAAACTCAAATAAATAGAAATTAGCAGATTTTTTTCTAAATAAAGGGGTTTGAAGTAATATGTAAGCACTGTTCAAACACTGAAACCCTGAAAGTTCAAAGTATCAAAACGTACCATTTGCTGTCCAGTCCATGCAATCTACATATGGAAATTTAAGCAAAAACAGCCTTTGAATTCATTGTTTCTGTGATGTCATCAGAACCAACTCATTTACATAGTAGTTTAGCCCTGCCTATTCATAAGACGTGTTTCAGCCCATACTGCTTTCTAAAAGAGGCACGAAACAGATTAGCCAATCAGAACAGAGCTCATAAGACATCAGTCTTAAAGGCACAGTAACGAAAAACAGTCTGTTTACATCGATAAGCAATTAAGAGAGAGGGTGGAAAATGGTCATATAAAAATGTATTATGAAACCACACAAATGTTTTTAGTGAATCTCAAGAGGGAAAATAAAATACAAAAAAAAATGTAGGATATGGGCTCTTTAAGTTTGTTCCCTGCAGAGGGTGTGTTACCTTATGCTCACTTTGAAAATCAACAACAGGTCATTTGACTGGAACTGTTCAAACGTTTGCATACGACTATAGCACTGCACAGACCCATCTGACAGCCCGCAACATAAAGGCATCCAAAATGCAGTGCACTTACAGACAGATCCACTCTCTTTTGGCAAGAAAAGATGAAGAGGAAAAAAAGAGATTAGCAGATTTAAAACAGATACCAAACTAGAAGAAGAATTAGCATGCAAAAAAAAAAAAATATAAACAAATGTTATCCGAAAGATCAGCATGACTGGCCTGCTTTTGTTCCTGTACTCACGGCTTAATACTAATAAGTTCTCGGAAGGTTTCTGGTGCATTGTTTCGAGTTCGTCTCTCTGCATCCAGCTTGTCCTTGGTCCATGTCATCTGGATCTTCTCAGGCACTACATCTAGAGATTCCTCTTCTTCATCTGAGTACAAACTGCCCATTCGCACCAAAGAATGTCTGTCCTTCACCAGCTGGGCCTAGCAGGAGCAATCAGTAGATTAATGCCAGAGCTTTTTAAGGTTTTACTTTGCTTTTTTTGGTTGAGATCAGAGTCTTGAGGTAAGAGAAATCCATGACTTAAAGTATTAATTTTGGCTGTAGTAAATGGGTAGTCAGGGAATAATGGTGTCTGTGCTATGACGAAGTAAGTAGATACTGAATCAAGCAGATACATTGCACATACCTCTCTGTTCCTCTCAGCACTGGACAGTCTCATCTGCCTCAGCATCTGTGACCTCTGCTCCATCATTAGTGTCCTCTCATATGTGTATGCTGAGATGTCACTATCATGCTACAAAGGGCAGAAAAACAACATTGTTTAGTGGTAAGCTGCAGGAGACTTGAAAGTGAAAAGCAGGACACATCAAAATAGCTCAAATAAATCTCTTTATACATCCATATGCAAAACTTTGGGCACAAAGTACATGGTTTTGTTGATTTTCTAAGTTTTTCTAAGTGAAAATGAGTATGCATCTTCTACAAAGAACACACTGCTGCACATTTTAATGCACACATACTGTTTATTTGCTAAATATAATATATCGGAAGTAATAAAACATAAAATGTGGCCTGTGCAAACATAATGGTACATTTAATATTTCATCATTTTCCAAGATGTTGTATTTATATTTAAATACATATTTAAAAACATTATTTGTCTTATTAAATTATTATTTAAACTTTGGCATTCAACTGTATGTAACAATTTTAAGCTAGAATATCTTAAACAGTTTTGGAGTTCATACCATTTCCACCACCTCCACTTCTGCCTCTAATCTGAGCTGGTACAGGAAAGTTGCCAGATCCTTCTTCATCTGAATACTATTATCATCCATCTGAGCCACTGTAAAGATGCGCATCTTACACTTGCGCCAAACCTAAAAAAACATGGAGATCATGAGGTAGTGGTGGAGAATTCTCCATTTTTTCCAAATTTCTGTGTAATTAAAAGGTTAAGATGTACACAAAGTCATTCAGAGTGATTTTATGTGAAATACGCCATTCCAGAGAAATATTCCAGAATGAGAACGAGTCAGAATTGTTAACAACATTAGCTGTTTTCATCCACTTTCTGTGCAAAGTGCAAGCAATAAAATAAACAAGTGTAAAAATATGCTATTTTTTGTTTCCATCAAACTCCCTTTTTGTAATAAAAATGCTTTATGTAATGTAATTTCCTGCCAAACAGTGTTGCTGCATAAGTTTTGGTTTATTGATAAAAAGGTTTTTATTTCGTGTATGTCGCAACTTGTACTTTAGATTCCCTGACTTCTCCATACCCCTCACTGGGAAATGTAATTACGTTTAAAAACTTGGAACACGTAATTTTACTGGTCACTTTGGATGGTACATAAAACAGTTATATTTGTGTTGTTGATATTGGGACCCCTGGTTCCTATCACCACCACTGTAAAGAGTCAGTAAATTTCTCTACAATGCACCATTTCACATCAAACCACTCTGAATGACTATTTAGATCTTGAATGAAATCATGCCAACATGATTGGTGGAAAATCTCCTTTCAGGTACATTTAAAGAGCTCTTTAACCTTATTTAAACCACAAATAATGAGCTCCGACGCTGAGGTCTCGGTAGATATCTACCAAAAATAAGCAACTAAATTCCTTCAGTACCTTCATACAAAGTTCTTAAAGGCTGAATGCGAACCTTGTGCTGTTTGAGGAGAAAGGGCAGCAGCATGAGCATTCCTCCATCATGGACTATCCACCACACGTCAATGTGCCCATCAGTAAAGCGCTCGTGGTTGCTGGGGTAAAACGACACATTCTTTGGCACCATCAGAGCCAGGTGGGCAGCTGTGGTACAGCGGACTGTGTCTGCAGTGATAAACAAAAATTGAGAAAATTCTAGGTTTTGAATTTTTGGTTGAAAGTCCAGTAGATTTTACATTTCTGGAATGCCATTGGAATTAGGAAGCCCCTATACTGGGAGCAGTGAATATTTACTCATACTTCTAATGTACTTTTCATTTCCAATAATAAGTATAGGGCACTTGTACTTCATCTGAGCCTTCTTAGAATGAAAACTATTGGTAAGCTTATGGATGCCGACAAAGACAAGCACTCACTAATGAAGGTTTTCCATGCTCGAGGATCCTCACTCTGTCTCCAGCCATAAGGCCAGCCCATAACTACTGTGTTGTGTTTCATTCCACCCAGTCCACAGGATTGGATGAGGTGGGAAATTCCCTCCCGCACCTTTGAAGCCACCACCACCTGGCAAAAGCCCTTTACTCTCTCTATTTCCATCATGTTCTTAATTGCCTGAAAGAAAAAAAGATACAGTGCAACTGTTTATTACAGGGACCCTCTGGTCCATCCTGTTTCCAGACTTTATCAGTTAGGAGTTCCACTAGCAGCTTTGTGAATTTTTCTTTAATCTTTAACCAATTTTTAATGAAAACATTAGTTTTTGACACTTAAGCCAGGCTCAGAACTTTACCAAAGATCATATGGTAAACCAAGATAGCAAATGAGTATTTAAGTCAATGGGATGGAAAACGTTACAGTTCATGTCTGCATAAGCCTTGTATCGTCCACTTTTCCCCTCCCCCCATCAGCTGACCATGCAGAAACAAAACAGCTTTTTTTTCTTGAAATAAGAAATCAGAAAATGTGTGTTTTACAGTTTACTGTAACAATAAAAGTGTGTGTGTGTGTGCGTGTGTGTGTGTGTGTGTAAAGTTTAGTGAAATGGGCAGAATTTTGGGCTTTACGTTTGCTGTTGATACATCTCGTCATATTCATTGGAGTAAATGATGTGCTTGTTGGACGCATGCTTTATAAAGGTAGTGTTGTGTTAACCTGTGTTCTTGTTAATATGTGCTTAAACTTGTTATTATTTTGTTTTTTTTACTACTATATGGTGTTGTATGTAGAATAATGACCTTACTGCTGTCAGCAAAGGCCTCACATCCTCATAACCTCATATCATGCCATAAAGGGAGACAATATGTTTGGAAAATGTATTGTTTGGCAGCTTGTTATTGCAACCAGGGCAGGTGAACACAGTTCCTCTTAAATAAAAGTCTGTCATACTTATCAGAAACATATAAGTGCTTGTATTTGCATTCCTTTCTAATTCAGTACAAGCTTTTTCATTCCTAATTATATTATCGGCAGAACAATTTGCATGGAAAGTAAGAGTCTTTAAAATGTAACATGAATTTTTTAGAATATTTTAGTATTTGGCATGTGCTTTAGAGACAGTGTGCACTCGAGCTGGCAGTGAAAAAAGAATAGCGAACAGATCAAATCCACCTTAAAGTCGTCCAAACATGAGTTTCAATGGAAGAGATAAGGAATAGAAATCTGACCTTAACATAGTCAGTGTCACAAATTAGCTTAAATTTGAACAGTAACTTGTTACTTGTCATAACCTTTTTGTTTAAAATTTCTCAACATTCTTGTTTATTTCCAGGTTTAAATAAAAAATACATTTTCAATGTGGTCTCAGAATTGTGGACCCTACTGTAAACACACACACACACGCACACACAATTTCATGATGAACACAACAATAGAAGTGATCCACAGTCACTTGAAAAAAGTATGTTTAGAATGTTAAGAACATTTCTTCTTTGTTCTGAAAACTTCCCTGACCACCAAAAATTGTAGCCAGATAGGGCCCAACTAATGATTATCTGGGCTGACTTTAATAAAAGGATCAGTTTTTGTCATTTAAATTGATAGATTTCAAGAGCAGCCTTGCCACTAATGTAAAAAGCATTACCTGTTCTGAGGCCTGAGTTTCTCCATAACTGTCCAGAAAGTTGCCCTGGATTACAGATCCCACTATTGTGAGACCCTTTCCTGCTTTCAGTTGTGATGCAAAGGTCAGCATTCTGGGATATTTAACATGCAGATCTTCGTCCAGCTTCAGCAGCACAAGCAACTGTGGTCTACAAACAGTGTTACAATATTCCTGTCAATGCAATGCAACATTATACATTCCCTATTACTTAACCCCTTAAAATCCCAGGCTTATTACATGCTAAGACTTATTACTCAGTAACTACGAATGGACTACAATGCGAACTGGCTGAGCTATTCCTAGGTTACCCACGGAGTAATGTGTGGAAGAAGATCAAATAAATCAAAAAGCATAAATACAGTTCAGCTTAAGTTTAAGCTATCCCAAAAACAGTTTCTTTTTTAAGGCAAGAAAGAAGCAAACCTCCAGTTTTTGGTGTGGGGTGGTCCAGCTTCCAAACGAAGGAGAGCGTATCGAGCAGCGCTGAGAGACAGACCACGGATGCCATCGCCCCACTCCTTCTCTGCTCTGAGGGATGAGAGCATTTTCCTTAGTGTTACTCCATTAAGCTCAGCAAAGTGTTTTCAAACTGTCTGTTGATCTTCACTCACCCCTGATACTCAATGTACTTGTAGATCATGCCGGCGATGCCCATTGCTACAATGGCATAATACCAAGAGGAGATGAACATGAGAGCCAGGCACATACTCATTCCCAGGAAAGACAGAGCCCTAGGTGATAGACAGATTGAACACTGAGTTTAGTACAAACAAAACAGACAATGTTAAAGCTACATTATAAATAGCAATAGTATATGTCAGTAAAATGTTGTAAACAAGCTTACTTATTTTAAAACAAATGATAACACTTCACTGTAGGGTGGTGTTCATAGGCTACATGATACCTATATAATGCTCATCTTAACATATAAATGATATCATCATGACCTATATATTTATAGAGGCTTATTCTAGCAGCCGTAAAGGTTTTGTGACCTTTAATGTCAAGTCAACATCACACCTACACCCCTTCTAATTATTTAGTCCACCCCATTTATTACTAACAGGATAAAATTAAGCACATTGTCATTCAGTTTCTATAGACAAACACTGGCAGTAGAATGGGCTGTACTGAAGAGCTCAGCGACTTTAAATTTCTGCCCAATTAGATCTGCAACAGTCAAATGTAAGTGCTATTATTGTGAAATGGAAGTGTCTAAGAGCAACAACAGTTTAGCCACAAAGCGGTAGACCACACCATCTCACAGAGTGGGGCCACTGAGTACTGAAGTGAGTAGCATTTAAAAATCGCTTAACATCTGTTGAATCACTCACTGCAGATAATGGTCTGGGGCGGGTTTTCAGTGTTTGGGCTAGGCACGTCAGTTTCCGCAGTTCATTCTCAAAACAGATTTGTAAAACTAAAATGTACTGCAAAGCATGCTCATCCTTTTAAAAACAAAATAAATATCTTGAGATGTATATTGAGAGGGATAGGTTGATGATGGCAGATTCCATTTTAAAACCCAAGTTGGTTCCTTGCCATATTATTTTTTACTGAACAAATGTACACTGTGAAAAATGCAACAGGGCAGATGTGGACATGTTTTTGGGATTTGAATTGATATAAAATATTGTTTTTGTTTATCTAAACCAATGGTCACCATTCCTCCTCCTGGAGAGCTACATATATGGTCACAGGTATGTGGACACCCCCTCCTAATTATTGAGTTCAGGTGTTTCAGCCACACCCTTTGCTAACAGATGTACTCACTATGTGGCACACTGATGAACAAATGTGGATTTGGCGGATGCCAGGAGAACGCTACCTACTGGAATGCACAGCACCAACAATACTGTTTGGTGGAGGAGGGATAATGGTCTGGGGCTGTTTTTCAGGGTTTGGGTGAGGCCCCTAAGTATTAATACTACAGCATACACAGATATTTTGGAAAATTATATGCTTCCAACTTTGTGGCAACAGTTCAGGGAAGGCCCTTTCCTGTTCCAGCATGACTGTGACCCTGTGCACAAAGTGAGGTCCATAAAGACATGGTTTGATGGTTTGGTGTGGAGGGACTCCAAGGGTCTGCAGAGAGCCCTGACTTTAACTCCACTGAACACCTTCGACTTCAACTCCACTGAACACATCGACTGTAAGCCAGGCCTTCTCGTCCAACATCAGAGCCTGACCTCACAAATGCTCTTTTGAATGAATGGGCACAAATTTCCACAGACACACTTCAAAATCTTGTGGAAAACCATCCCAGAGTGGAGGCTGTTATAGTGGCGGGGGCAACTCCATATTGGAGTTTTGGAAAGGGATGTCCAATAAGCTAATATGTGTGATACTCAAGTGTTCACATTTTGGCCATACACTGCGTGTCATGAGACAATGATTTCTTCTGACAGGGGGCATGCCACTACCCTCTTTTTAGGTGAAGTGATATTAACAACTGACTTTATATATTAGTGCATATCACAGTGTCATAATGCTAATGATATGACATGACTTACATCTTATAAATGGTAAAATGAGATTATAGTGTAGCATGAAAGGCACAATACACTGCTTAAAAGCTCTTTTATTCTTTTAAGCAATCTTTTTAGTTTCATTCATATACTTTTCCCTTCACAATGCCTTAAGTAGTCTAAAGTGAAATACCCACATCTCAAACACAGGTCACGGATGCATCTACCCACACATGCATGCACAGGAACACTTACCAGTGGTAGTATTTAAACCTTGGTCTCCAGTTTGGGGTTCGCAGGAGAGTTTGTACAGCACATGCCAAGTTTACAAACAGGTAACACATCAAAAAAAACCTAGTAGGAGCACAAAAATGGAAAAATTGCAAAACAGTCTATGAAGAATATAAACAAAAATAAGACAGAATACACTGACTGGCCAGTTTATTATGTACATCTACCTTGAGTGTAGTTAGTAAGGATGTAACAAAATGTCATATTGTATTAAACCGGGCTGTAGTGTATCGTATTGTATTGTATCGTTTATCTTGACTAGTATATTAGTCAATATTAGACTGGCTGGAGTTAAAGCTTTTGTTTCATGTACTGAACTTTTAGAATGTTGAATGCCATAGTGCTGTAATTCACTTTTTCAGCCACCCTTATTTGTGCTGTTTCGAAAACTGCTGTGTTATATCAAATCAAATTCTGAATTTTGTGAATCGGTACAACATCTATTAGTAAGATTACAGACTTTATGCTACTGCAAAAACTTTAAATCAATCATTTGACTCTTAAACTAGACTAAGGCCTAGAAAGATGTATATATAAGCTATTTTGTGAAAATAAACTGGATGCTTTTAAACAAAAGTGCCATCCACCTAAAACAGATGCATACATATCTGCATCCTAATTATGTTATTAATACATTTAATATAATAGTGGCCAGCACAAGGCTACAAGGCTGAAGTTGGCTTTTTCATGCTGTCTTCAATGGAGCTGCAGTTACATTCTGGCACCTGTATATGCGACTGAATGTAATTTAAGGTGGAATGGGAAATTTGAATAAGAACTTCAACTTTGTTGAATATCTCAAGTAAATACGCATGTATTCCATATACTTATGCCTCAAACGTCAGACAGTGTTGGGATTTTTAAAAGATTACAGTTACTCATGCTATCAGGACCAGCTGGTCCACAGCTTGTTTCGCACACAAGGCCCCAGCTGTAGCCTCATCTGATGCTGATCAAGTTAGGCAACTTCTCAGGCGGTATGAGGGAGAATAGAAGTGCAGCAGTTGCTGTGCAGGCTCTGTTGTATGCTAGGCTAAACCCAAAAGGCCATGCTTTATGTCCAATACCTTAACAAAAGATAAACTACTTCAGATGCAAAAGACAGGACAGTGGGAGGTGATCAAGGGTCTGCTACCTTTTTATATTTTCATTTGAAACGTGACTGAAATATCCATGACACTGGCATGGTTTTCACTGTTTGAAGATTGCATCATTTGCGCATACAAGTTATGACAAAACTCACACCTGAGGAACAATTTCAACTAGATGAACTGGTATTCCGCCTGCTACTTATTTAATGCTGTTTTTTTCCTTCAGTGCACATCTGAAATTTTCAAACTTCAAACTTCATACTTTCATACTTTCAAACCACATAAAGTTTAAACCTGAACAGAAGAATATTATATGAAGGGGCAAAAACATTGGACAAAGGCCATATGAACAGGATCCAGAATGTGTGCACAATCCTGGGTGGGTAAGTACTTAGAAAGTGAGCATTTTGCATGTTTACATGTGAGTGTGTGTTTTGTGTGCGTTCTCACATAGAGAGAATGGGAGCCACCATGTCTAGTGAGGCGATCAAAATGCCTAGCTCTGCTATGAGCCCAGTCAGCAGCAGTGCCCATGTAGGCTCACCATTTGCTTTACCATGTCCAAACACCTGGAGGGTTAAAACACACACAGAAAAACATAGATGAACACACAGATTATCATATTCAAAGAACAATGTTTTGCATACCAGCATGCAAACTTATCTATCTGTATCTATTGGATGTTCAATTTAAAAGCCAAAGCTTTCCTGTTTTTAAACAACAGAGAGTCTTCATGCACATTCAAATGCTTTACATAAGCACTGGAAATGCTGAAAGGACGTCTAGGATATGGGCATACAGACCGGAAGCGCTGGAAAAATACTCTATAACAGGAACAGCGAACATATTTTAGTGACCCGCTTCTGGCTGGTGCTGGCCTCTAGAAGCTCGAGAGGCATGGCCATGCTGATGGCTGCACCAGGAGGATCATGGCAGGTATGTGACCTCCAGAAAAGGGACTTTGTTGTTTGATTCTCCTTGGTTATGTGGTATGTATTTATTGTGTTGTTCTGTGTGGTGGAGTGGATTTAGTTAGTCTTGGTTTGTGGTCACCTGAGGGTGAAGTGTATGGCTTGTGGTGACCTCGCCTGTGAGTTCAGTGTATGTGTATGTGACTTTCTACCCTGGTGTTTAATAAAGAGCACTTCTTGTAGTGGAATTATGGCCTCCCTTGTGTCTTACTACCCCGACACTGCAATATGAAAAGAATAAATGACGTTCCAGTCATAGTTTTGTTGTCATTCAGTTAATGATTATGTGAAAGTTGTTGATTATTGTTGGGAGAGGACTTACACGGAGGAAAGGAATAATGTTGTCTTTAGCGATAGCCTGCAGGAGGCGGGGAGCTCCGGTCAGGGACTGCAGTCCTGCTCCCACAGTGGAGAAGAAGGAGCCAATCACAATGACCCAAGGGGAGGGCCAAGAGAGTGTCCCAACTACCAGGTTTTTACTGACTGCATCTCCAAACCTACATGTGAAAAGTCATATTTATGAAAGTATTTAAAAATATGTGCCATTTCTAATTGTGATGTAATGAAATGTTTGGCCACATCTTTATCTGAACACTTACTTGTCTCTAAGAACCACACCCTCAATACACGCCCCAAATAGGACCACAGAACTGAAATCTGACAACTTTAATTAAGGAATAAATGGGCTGTTTCAGTTGCTCTAGGTTGTTTGGAGTTGTTTTCAACATCACAAAGCGTTCACAGCAAGCTAGATCAACAATATAATTCAACCACATTACAGTTTCATTTGCTGATCAGCACAAGCTTCTACACAGACTGAAATTTCTATATAAATTCCATTTATTTTGCTCATGCGGGGGATACAGACAAGGGAGGTGGTGGTAATGGCTAGTATTGTCCCAACAGGAATGGACTTCTGAGCATCCCTTAGATCTCCTGATCTGTTGGATCCAGCCATGATTCCTAAGGACAGTAAAGCAAAAAGTAACGAAAATGTGAGCCATCAAGTACACACAACAGCGGTTCCTTGGAGGCTAATCAAGAAATCTGATTAGGATTGATCAGAACATTGACATGAACTTTTTTTTTTTTAAATCTGATGTTCAATAAGGGCGCCGGCATGCATGACAGATTTTTTTTATCTTGCTTGAATGAACAGATGGCTGGGTGTACCTGTTGCTGAGGGAAAGAAGATTCCGACGAGGAGGGTGAAGGAGGTGGCAATGTCTGCAGATACATAAAAACCGAAAGACTCCATGGAGCCATGGACATCTACAGAGGGCAGACTAGGTTTCTCCAGAATTTGCCCTTTCTCCATGTAATCACCCCACATGTTCTCTGCAGCAAATACACAGTAGAAAAGATCACTCTAAAAAGCAATAGCAATGTGAGACATTAAATTATTATAATTCTTATTATTATGAGATTTGAACAATGCTAGCGGAAACAAACAAACAAACAGAGAATTGTAATGGCCCCAGTTATCACCAGACAAGCCCATCATGGAGAGGATGATTTTATCACGGTTGATCATGCCCCAGAGTATCTCTGGCATTTATTATGTCAAGCATTTTGGTATGTCCATATGAAAATATCTTTGCATATCATGGCAGTTGTTGAATAATTGAGTAATTGTGAATACTTGGATCGTGAGAAGAAAAAGATTCAGCCAACTTTTAAGAGTGAACTTTGGAAGTGTGGACAAACACCTCTACATATTTCTTTGAAAAGCCCGAGGCAAGTCTCTTGTAAAGAATGGAAGCTGTAGTAAAGTCGAAGGTTGAAAATGTATGTTACCTTTAGTTGCTGAGGCTTTAGTGTAATTTTCTGTAAAATTTATTTTCTGGTTTTACAGTAAAAATAAATCAATGAAAGGGCGGTCTCTGACTTTTGAACAGTACTGTAATTCAGATAACAGTATGTTCACTCCTCTACCTCTGATAATTCCGCTGGCCAGTCCAGGAATGCCCTGGATCTCGGTTATGTTGTTTTGGGCAAAGTACTCATCACAGTGAGCACTGCTAGTATTCTCTGAAACGCAGAAGTTCCTCCACAGCTTGCTGGGGACTGTCTCATTCCCCTTAACTTCCATCTTCTGACACCCATCAAAAAGATCCCGCACTAATGTCCTGTTCCCCAGCATACAGATACTGCAATGGAAGCGCCACAGACAATGAATGAGGACAAAAACATTTGCAAGAGCAGCATATTGATTTATGTGTTGCAGCATTTTCAGCATGACAGCATGTTGCTCACAAGGGATGCAAGGACAAACATAGCAGAGTTTACAATAAAGAAACATGCAAACATTAAGCCATAACAAGAAGTCAGTTCACCGCAAAACAGTAGTTTCATTCTTAAATGCGTTGAGTTATTCCACTGAATCAGTTGTGAACTACAGGATCATTCTTAGCACATTATCCTTGGGCTGCGTTATACTTCATTTTACACTATGTGCATAATATACAATTTGTATATTTGAAATATTAAAAGTTACAACCAGTGAGGAGTAGGTCAGAGCCAAAATATCTCTAGACGGCACAGAAATGCCTTCCATGACTACTAACTTTGGCTCAAGGAGGATGCTATAAATATCCCAACTGAACCTTCCTTATATCCTGTTTAAACAATAAGTGTGCATGAACTTACGGGAAATCCGGAGGGTGGAAAATGGATTTTATTGCCCCAGCATAGATGGAAACAATGGAGATGATGACACAGGCTAGGAAGAGGGAGGCAAACTTGTTCACGTACTTCACCCCTACAAACACCACGACAGCCATGAGACTCAGGCAGATGGTCCCATAAACTCTCATGTTGTTCAGCATGGCGCTGCTTCCTGCATGGATATCTACAGCATGGAAAATGGCTGCCTGAGGCACCAGATATTTCTGTGGATGAGAAGTGTTGAGGGTTACAGAATATATTATCTGAATACTAAAACTCATCTTATAATTCAGTACATCAGCTCAGTACATGAACCACGGGTCGGTATAGTGGACAAGACTTCAGCTTAGTCCTTATCTACAAGGCATTCTGAATGGAAATTCTTCATTGAAAGAAAAAGGTAGTCCAGGACTAGACTTAATCCCTGACTTTAAAACTGACTCTATATGTCGAAAATGATCCAGACATGCCTGCTAATTAGTGACTTTAAGGTGCACCCATTGATGACACAGGCAACCAATTGCCCACAGAGCTCACATAATCTCTTTAGAAAACCACTATATAGTGGTTATGTAGCCAATAGAATGAGATGCTCTGGATCAGCCGCACACAAGTCTAAGATAACCATACCCAATGCCAAGCATCAGGGCTGGAACCCCAGCATTAGGGTTCGGAGCAGTGTAACTGGGCTCTCTGGAGTGATGGAGCACCTTCCAATACCTTTGGGATGAGCTGGAGTGATCCAGAACCAATCATCCAACATCAGTACCTGATCTCACTAATGCTCTTGTGGCTGAACACAACCAAATTCTCACAACAATGTTGCAACATCTTGTCTAAAGCAGTCTCATATTTTTTACATGTGAAGTGCAAAAACCATGTGTTTACAAGTAATAAAATGTTTTCACATTTTTTTTTTCAAATGCGATCTTACTTTTTTTACGTGACAACACAGTTTTAATGTGAAGTGTGCAAAAATGTGTTTTATTCACATGTGAAATTCATGTGACTTTTCTATAAGGGTTCTCAGAAAAGTAGAATCTGTTAGTGCAGAAAAGGGTGAACAAACTCCCAAACAAAAAGCAGGTGTCCACAAACTTGTGGACATATAGTGCAGTTTGCTTGCAAAATTACCATCATATGAAATAGTAGTTTATTGTGAGTTTTTCTTATGGAAAAAAGAATAGGATGGAACTGGCTCACCAGAAATATTTCTATGGCACCCAGGATGTACATGGCAGCAGCAAAGGTTGTGCCCAAGTAGAAACAAAGGCCCACAGCGCCTCCAAATTCAGGCCCCAGAGATCGCGAAATCATAAAGTATGCTCCCCCAGCTGTAAAAACACACACAAATATCAGCACCGATAACTGCAAAACAGGAAACACTTAATCACTATGACAAAGTGGCTGTTAAGTATGTTTACATGAAAGTGAGTAGGTCTATGTGTATTATCTGTACAAAGTTAAAAAAAAGTTTAGTTCCAACTTGCCCCACCAGTAACAGAGAAAGCATGATCTTTCATGTCAGTACTTGCAATGTCTCAGTATGAGTTCGCAGAAATTGAGTGATTCTCAAAGAAAGCAGACTGTTTGGGAGATTACCTGGGACAACACCGTTGGTAGCAATTGCACTCATTGATATTGCTGTGAGCATTGTCTGTAAACCAATTTGAAAGTCATTTTCATTAGTCATTGAGGTTTCCAGGCTTCTGAATTGTAAGACAAGATTAGTACCATTTCTACAGCAAAGTACAAGCTGACAACATCCAAATATATAGCAATTATTAATACTGTAATTTACAGTTAAGATGTAAATGAGGCTCTGATGTTATATTAGCAGCCAGATTAAAGTCTCAAGATCTGCAGTCCTCCTTTCTTTGCGTAATGCCAAGGCAATACATCTTCTGCAGTTTATTCTAAAAAAACTGGTATGCAAAACTAAAATGCACTGCAAGCATGCACGTCCTTTCATAAACAAAATAAATATCTTAAGATGTATATTGATAGGTGCCCTGCGATGGACTGGTGACCTGTCCAGGGTGTATCCTGCCTTCCGCCCAATGACAGCTGGGATAGGCTCCAGCCCCCCACCACGACCCAGTAGGATAAGCGGTTTAGATGATGTGTGTGTGTGTGTGTGTATATTGATAGGGATAAGTTGAGGTTGGTAACGATTGCAGATTCCACTTTAAACCAAAATTCAAGTCAGTTCCTTGCCGTATTACTTTTTCTCTGAACAAATCTACTTCTTTGAACTGATGTAAAATATTGCTTTTGTTCGACTAAACCAATGGTCACCATCCCTCCTCCTGGAGAGCTACATATATGGTCACAAGTATGTGGACACCCCCTCCTAATTATTGAGTTCAGGAGTTTCAGCCATGCCCATTGCTAACATATGTATTCACTATCTAGCAGTCTGATGAACAAATCTGAATTTGGCGGATGCCAGATTTACCAACTGGAATGCACAGCAGTAGCAGTAAAGTTTGATGGAGGAGGGATAATGGTCTGGGGCTGTTGTTTGGCCTGCACAGAGCCCTGATCTTAACAACACTTTTGGGGTGTGCTGGAATGTCAATTGTGAGACAAGACTTCTCATCCAACATCAGTGCCTGACCTCAGTGCTCTTTCGACTGAATGCACAAATTTCCAAAGACACACTCCAAATGTCATGGAAAACCTTGACAGAAGATGGAGGCCATTGTAGCCACAGAGGGGGCACTAACTCCATATTAATGCCTACTTTTGGAATAGGATGTCCAACAAGCTCATATAGATGTGATGGTCAGATGTCTACATACTTTTGGCCAAATAATGTAGTTTCCTGAAGAGTTTTGTTCTCACATGCTGCTCCTCCTTACCTAACACTGAGTTTAATGAACTGGAACAGACATGGCAGATTGTGGTTAGAAGTAGACACTGCAGGAAGGAAGATGTCTAAGGCCAGGATTGGTGACCGCTGTTTTAAACTAAAAAATTGTATTATTACATTTAATTAAGTCATTTTAGTTGAATAATACTAGTCAAATTACTTGTTACCACATTAAATTATTTTTTTAAGTTGAACGGACAAACCATTTTCACAGTGTAGGTCTTATATCCCTGATAATCAATGTATTTGTGTAAAACAGACCTATGTCAGAGTTATTGCTGTATTTAGTGTCTTTCTGGTAGGCAACTATTATCAGGTAGGTTTTTTTTCTGTGGTAAGGTTTCTTAAATTCCTGGACTGTTGTTGCTGCATCTCCTACTTTTGACTATACTGGTCTATAAGGATGCCGGCTTACACATGGTAAACTGATGTGTGTGTGCACACATAATACAAAATCAACTTACACAGGAACAGCACATAAGGACTATGAGAAAAGACTGCACAACTCCTGCTGTGCCTACAATCCAGGTGAGACGCAGGAAGAGAATGACTCCAAATATATTCTGCAGACAGGGCAGGTAAACTCCCATCAGTGTCCCCATGTTTGGAGACTAGACAAATAGAGAAGAAAAAGCAAGATCAGATCTGATAATAACTGTTGCCTGAACTTGCATTCTCAAACAGGAAACCTGAAACTTCTCAGTTTCAGCTTATCAGCCTAAAGATACAAGTGTAAATATGTGGTTTACAGTGACATTTCTTTCAAACAAATGTCTATGACAGTTTAATTACAACAGTCATCATTTTAATGAGTTTATTCCCCTCAGTTTTTCCCTTATTTAGTCATGTTAAGGTCTCCCCCGAAACAAATGAAGTTTCCTCTGAATGTGAATGCATCCTTTCAAACTGCTGCTAACAGAGTCCTAAGATCTATAGTCACAAAATTAAATAATTCATATGCTTCTCATATGTATGAAAGTTTAAATGACATTAGTTAGAACTGCACTGTCTAAGATCTGGGGATTTGAAGATGTCCCTGTTGGAAATGTGTAATTGCATGCAACATGCAGAGAAATTGCATAATTTTTAACTAATTGTTTTTTAACTTTTGAAATATACTTAACTAATTTACTGTGTGTAGGTATTGATGTAATTTTTTTTTCAAACCTTTGGGATTTTCCTCTTAGACGCATCTGCACTTTCCGCCTCTTCATGTTCCTTTGCCCCCTGAGTAATATTTGTGTAGTTGACCAAGCGGCTAAGAAAGGAGGATACCTTGGGCCGAATGTCCAACTCCTCCTGTAGGGAAAGTTCGATAAAAAGAATTATTTGTAGTTCAATGATGAGGACAAAAGAAGGAGCAGATACTTCAGAACAATGCAAACAAACATTTGAGATAAACAACTTCTAATCTTTTTAAACATAAAGTAGAAAACATTCCTGCTTTAGAGCACTTAGATCACTTGAGGCTGTCTTTCGGTGAGGATGTTCACTCAGTCCTCGAGCAGAGAATAAACCTATAGAAATTGACTAAATTATTGACTGAAAGTTCAAAAAGTGAAAAACCTCAAACAAGGCCAGGTTCTTGTCATAGTAGTCATTCCTCTTCGATGTGTCTGTAGTGTTGAGGAAAGGACTGTCTTCTTTATGATTGCCATGTCCTGGGGGGTGAAAGAAGGAGAAGGAGATGGTGAGACAGATTAGATGAGGATTTACTCACGAATATCGATGACAAAATCTACTTTACATTTCACAACAAATAGACACGTTTTACTTTAAACAATCAGGTACACATATTCAACAGTACAGTGCAAAGCAACATTATACCCTACAACATACTACTGTATAACTATAGGGTAAAACATAAATCATACATGCTATTCTAAACCCTTTATAATAAGCTTTACAAATAATGAAAATGTTCAGTTTACTGCAATTCAACTACTATTCTTTTTTTAAAAACCACAAATAGACAAGTAACGGTGCATTGTCTAAATCAGGCATGTCAAACTGGAGACATTCCGTGCCAAAATGCTACGGAGATTAGCATTTACCCTCATCTAACACTCCAAATTCAGTTTATAATTAGCTGATTAGCTGAATCAGGTGTGTTCAATGAGGCAGTCTACTGAGACCTGCAGTGATTTAGCCCGTGAGGACTGGAGCCTGATGCGTGGTCTAAACAATAGAATATTCACTTAATCGTCGTATCAATAACAAATTCAGTTAGGTTAATACATTAGTGAGTTTGTGTGAGTTATACAATGTATGGAAATAAGACAAACATTGCTTTGCAAGTACATAGTACATGTGCATAGTGCATAACAACACAACAATGAACACCTACATTTTCTCACTCCTGAGACCAAAGAAAACAAACGACAACCAAGTATATCTCAAAAGTATCTCTCAAAAAATTTTGCTGAACGTAAGGGCTCCACATTGCAAAGCACTGACATTTTACTTTTTTAAAGGAGCGTCTAAAATGTTTGTTGACTTGTAGATTCTGAAGGTGGAACAGAAGAGTAAATACAGGGAGACTAGTGAGGGGTAAAATGACTAACAGGTGTGTAACTATAGCATCTGCCCTGGGGAGAAGGACCTCTGGTGGTTAGGTTGGCTAGAGAGCAGAACTGATAGGGTGATTGTCAGTTTACTATACAAGAGATTTTACATAAAAGACCAATATCATGGGTACAGTAGTAAATCTACACATTTAAAAAATCTAAAACAAAATTGTTAGTAAAAAAATAAAGTAATTTTCAACACTTTGAAGGTTGTAGTAGGTACCTAAGGGAATGATTGATTTACTACAGATGAAATGCTGAATATGTCATGTAGCATAGATACAGCAATACATTTACATTTTAAATATATGTTGAATATAAATCAAACTGTACAGTAATAAATTGAGCATCACAAATTATTACTTAAAATCAATCAAGTAATAGTGAAACACCTTAAAGGTTGTACTAAGCACCTAAGGGGAGACTGACTTACTACCAGGTTTATTATAGTTTTTGAAATTAGGTTCTATTTTTATTTTCTTTTTCATTTTGGTTTTGATTGTATTTTAGTTTTAGTTTGTGCAAGGGTGCATGAATACTTTTATTTTTGTTTTTTTTTTCTGAAAAGTACAAGTTTTAGTTTTTATATAGTTTCAGTTTTAATTTTAGTTTTTAGTATTATGATGAACAATGTGACTGTGTATTGGATGAGCATGGAATAAAATGACTGCAACAGTAGATTGGGCTCAGCTCAGCTCCAGCTTTCCAAAAAAAGTTTTGATTTAGTTTTCGTGTTTTTGAAAACTGTCATGTTTATTTGTGTTACAGTTAACAAGCACATTTTTCACTGCTAGTTTTAGTAGTAGTTTTAGTTTACTATAGTCACCCTGCTTACCAACAGATTGGACATTACATTAAAGTCATGTAGCATGGATATGATAATACATTAAAGAATTTATATTATTACTATACACCAATAAACCTAATCTTTTAACACGTTGAAGGTTGTAGTAGGTACAAAAAGGGCTGAATGACATTCAGTATATCATCTGTAGTAAGTCATATAGCATATATACAGTAATGCATTTAAAATGAATAATTTTAAATTATTTCTAAATATCAACAAAGTTATACTCTTGAAACTCTTTGAAGGTTGTGGTGGGATGAATGACTTTGAAGTGTTTCAGTGTTATTTTGTTGATTTTTAGTAATAATCTTTTTTTTTTTATTTACAAACCCATTTCCAAAAAAGTTGGGACCGTATGTGAAATGCCAATAAAAACAGAAAGCAGTGATTAATAACTTTTGTTTGATTTGGATTAAATTAAAAAACAAAAAAACAAAAAAACTTCATTGTTTTTTCGTAAATATACACTCATTCCAAATATGATGCCTACAACAGATTCCAAAAAAAATTGGGACTGGAGTGTGCTTACCACTGTGTTACATCACCTTTCCTTTAACAACACTTTATAAACTGAAGACACCAACTAATACAGTTGTGAAAACGGAATTGTTTGTTCTTGCATTATTCAAGTCTTCAGCTGCACAACTCTGTGTGGCCTTCATTGTTGTATTTTGCGCTCTCTGATTATGCAGCTGTGCTGTTGTAACACAAGAAGAGTGTTTCTTGGCATTACTGTGTTGAAATAAGCATGGATGTCCCTGAAAAAGAGTGTTTAAAAGGCATATATATATATATATATATATATAT
>JAILXH010043338.1:34703-46055 GCA_023558415.1 Piaractus mesopotamicus
GTGCAAGTTACCCAAATAATCTGAAAGTTAGACTCGTCAGACCACAATACATATTTCCACTGTGTTTTAGACCATTTCAGATGAGCTCAAGCCCAGAGAAGTCAGAAGAGTTTCAGGATTTTTGTTGACATAAGGCTTCCACTGTGCATAGTGCAGGCTGGCATTTGTGAATGCAGCAATGAACCGAATGACTTATGGACAACAGTTTCTCAAAGTATTCCCGAGCCCATGTGGTGATTCCATCACAGAAGCATGCCAGTTTTTAATAGAGTGCTGTCTGAGGGGATGATGGTCACGGGCATTCAATTGTGGTTTTCAGCCTTGCCCAATACACACACATATTTCCTGAGTCTTTATTATTATTTATATTATTTTTAATAATAATTTTTCATTTTGAATGTATTACTGTATCTAAGGAATATAATTTATATGAAGTATTTCACCTGTAGTAAGCTGACAATTACTCTAAATAACCTCTACAGCCACTGCAACCTGTGTTAATGTGTTAAAATGTAAACTTTCACTCTTTTAAAGAGTAAGGTGTCTGTGTTTTGGTGTTCAGAGCCTACTTTTAAAATGTATTTGGTTGTAGTTTGTTCTCTGTATTCTGAGGAGTGAGAAAATGTAGGTGTGATTTTTTTTGCACATTTATTTGATGAGAAATTAAAAAGAGAAATGTCCAGTGAATGTCCAACATAAAACCACTTTACCGCACTTAAAGACAACTTAAATACATATCTGCAAATTGCCATAAGCAAGACATCAGTGGTTAACATACCCATAAGCTTATTGTTGATGTAATGTTTGTTGAATGCATTTTTTTCATATTATGGATAAAATGACCTTCCAAACACAGTTCCGATGTATGTTCACCACGCCACCATTCTTCCTTTCGGGCAATTATGCAATCAGTTTATAGGGGTCACACGTTTAAGTCATGTTTCGGGTGAAAATGTCTTTCATTTACTTTCAGACAATATATAATTAAGTTGTTTACATGGATAATGTGGAGATCTTTTTTGTCACAGTACAACCTCAAAGGAGACATGACAAATCCTAATAAATGGCTTAATGCCCAGAACAACAGTGTTGGGTCAGTGTTTACAAGAAAAGCAACGCTTGAAGTGTTGAGTAACATTTTTTTATGTTACAAACGCTGAAATGAATACAAGCCATCCTTCTCCTGCTCTCTCTCCCATTTTCTGATAATTACTCCGCAAATGTAAAGCAAAGATATGTAAACAGTCAACATCCAAACAATTACTGCTACATTTAACTAGAATTCACAATTAAGATGAATGTCGACACTGTCATTTTAAAACCAGGCAAGCTGCTCTTTACATTGTGTGAACAGTTCATGAAGAATTGACCAGAACAGAAATGGTCAAAATATTAAATTAATGTACATTAAAGTTAAGAATCGTCCTCCTTCTCTTATAAAGCTATCAAATTAACAAAATTTTGTTACAACAGTCATTATATACTAAAATCAACCACTAAATGTGTTTCTTTCAAAAATAACTTCAGGGTAATCAGGGTCCTTTTTCCTTCTCCAGTGTCCCAATCCATGCTAGAGAAATGATTTCTCTACAGCAGGTATGGAAAGATTGAGATGTTTAATGATGGGCAGATTTCCTTGGTAGAGGAACTTGTCAAAAAAAACATGTTCTTGTTTTGGAAGCACACTCTTTAACCATATCAACTCCACATGAAATCTCACACCAGTAGTGACGCATCTCCCTTCCCCTTGGGAACCGACTCTTAACACGAAGGTCATATGTCCCAGAGTTTGACCCTCTCCAAAGAAACTGTCCATCCAACCTGCTACCTTGTATGTAGACCACCTAAACATATTTGGAAATGTCTAGTTTTCATTCTCTTTGCATATTCTGAGTCCCACTCACCTTTGTCTTGGGTTAGTATGCCATTAGCGCAGGAGTTAGCGTTAGCATTGCTGTGGGTCAGCATGTCTCTCTGAGTGATGTAGTGTGAGCAATGTTACGAGCCCTGGGCATAATCGACCTCTATCCAGGCCACTGTAAACTCGCACACACATACACACACATATAGAGCGAAAGAGCGAGCCTAATACTATGCTGTTGCTCAGAAAAGGGGGGACACACTCTCATGTGCCACACAGAAAGAGAGCAGGGGACTAATACTATGTTTCTCAGGAGGGGAGAGAGAGAAAGTGGGGGAGAGAGGCAAATACAACACTATGCAGAAGCCTTAGGCACCTAAGCATTCTGTTTAAAACCATTTATTTTGGAAATAAATGTGTTTTTGCTCATAAAAACCATCACAAAGATTTGTTAAAGTGCATCACTCTTGATTTAATTTAATGAAGTGATAAGATAAAGATAATATACTGGTACTGGATAATAACTACAGCAATATTTGGGTTCCTCTAAGTGAGATTTGGAAAAGATGAAATATTTATTCGATACGATATTTGTTCTATTCTGTTTTTCAGCAACAAAGGCTGAAAATTTGCATTTGTGTGTGTGTATGTAGTTGAAAGTAACTCTTCCACATAAATGATGAATTCACAAATTCACACACACACCCTTGCATCCCCTTAGGGCTCAGATAAGTATTGACGCATCACAAACATGCTCCAGTTCCACTCACACGCAAGTATGAATGTGAATATAAATACTATGGCCAGCCACTGCACTATGGCCAGTACTATGACCAAACATAACATTATTTCATTGTCTAGTGCCCTTTATTAACGCTTATTGATCTGATCATTCTATTCCTGTCTTTCCTGTTTTACAAGCTACTGGAAATCCTACACACCTCAATAGCATCGGAAAGAGCTTGCCTTTTTATGCCCTTTTAAAAACGGACATTCTTTTTTTCTCCTGGTGGTTAGAATTCTTAGAAAGTGATTTAACATCAGCATATAAGGTCATCAGAGCAGAGCACCATTCCATTAACTCCAGCCTCCACGTATCCTAATATAACCACATTCAGTCAGTTGGGAAATGGAAAAGGAAAATGTCTATTAGGTTTTCAATGATGTAGAATTAGAAATGGAGAGTGGAAATCCTTTTTTTTGCTATTATTACTAAGGTTTTACACAGTTATGATGACTGGATACTTTACCTCTAAGGAAAAGATTGAAAGTGAAAATTAGTATAATGCTGCCCTCTAGTGAGCAGCACTAAAACACTTAACATATTCCTTCATTGGTCTTGATGTTTTATTAAGATATTGGTCCTTTATTCAGATTGGAATTAGCGCATCCACATGGACTGAAGAGGGGTCATTATGAAAATGTGGCCCATGTGTTATTTGGGTGTTATTTTAGTATTGTTCAAAGCAATATATCTGGATTGATTTGGTTCAGTGGATGGGCAATGTATGCTGCAACACATGCATTTACCATATTTCTGCTAATAAACTCAGATAGTTGTGGAGCAGTTATTCCTGTTTAAATAGCATTTTTTTTCCAGACATTGTTGCTACTAATGCCTTTGAAACTCTTTGAAGTAGCGAATTCTAAAATGGGTTGCCTGGTCCTGATTCATAGTGAAAAAGTTTAATAGGGGCACAGGATGGGAGCTTATACTGGAAGTCTCATTATAAAGATTAAAGTCTAAGAGTGTTTTAACACAGAATCACCGACTGTGCAGCTGCAGGAGAGAAAGGAACAAACTGTGTTGACAAGTCCGAACACATTAACAGTGCTCTGTGAAGCATTCCATGCAGCTTTTCAGATCAAAGGCTGACGCAGCACAGAGAGCAAGCCTACTGCTTACATGTAATGTTTGTGTGTGTAAGTGAATTAAGGCCTCTACCTGCTCTGTACTTTACATAGGAAGAGGACTGTGCACATGCCCATCTTTTCTTATCTACTACAAATGATTATAGCACTATTAAGCAACCCTAGTGACTACTACCAATGCAGATATTCAATATTCAAGAATTTGAAATGGCACTTCTTGAGAGTCAGCAGTTTGCTGTGGTTTCTCCTTCTGCATACATGACTGTGGAAGGTATACTAGTACCTCTGCTTGCAAACCTTTAGATTAGTCTTTAAACGGTGTTGGGCAGTATAATAGTAATAAGGTATTTGTGCTAGTGGTGCTGGTATTTAAAATGATGAAATGATAATTTCAAAATTTTAAAAATAAATACATTTCACTGTGTTCGCTAATAGGTGGTACTGAAACAAAGTGGGGAAAAATCAGAGCCAGGAAAAAAACTAAGCTCTGAGATATCCTCAAAATGGGTTTATTTTAGCATCAGTTAGCTGGAACCAAGCCTGTGCTGTGTGGTACCTTTGACCTGCTAACTAAGCTATTGTTAGCTTCGCCAAAATGCTATAGTCCCAAACACCACAGAACAGGTTTCATTTTGGCTTTCTGTCACTCCAACACCAGTCACTCAACTTCTGCTCTCTCAGATATAGTGTTTTACCATCAATACTTGTTTCAGCGGAACAGCAGTCAGTCAGAATCAAACCTGTGCTGTGGTGTGTGTGGCACCGTTGGGCTCTGTAGCCTGCTTGTTACACTAACGCTGAGTCAGCCAATCAGGCTAAACACCATGGAACAGGTTTCATTTTGCCTTTCTTAACTAGTTGCTTGACTTCACTCCCTCAGATTTGAATTATTATCATCTATACTTGTGTTGGTGCTTTAGTTAACCATTTAGTTCTGTGGTGAGCAGAGCTGTTATCGTATTATCCAAGGTATTGCTAGCCAATTAGCAATTGTTAGATGGTTTGACATTTATGGAATGACGGCTTGAAAGCTATGCACTGTGTTCACTTATTTCATGACCATGTAAACAAACTAAAGTTTTTGATTATTTTCTATTTTAAAATAACACAGGACAAGATGGCAAAAAACAGACATAAATGCTTTTACATCACTTGCATTGCTTTTGGATACCGCCTGACTCTGTATTTGAGTCATTGCTTTCAGGCTTCCCACACTTCTTGAAATTTTTCATCGGTGTGTGTTAGTATATGTGTATATATAATATAGAGTATATGTGTCTATGTTAATATGCAGCATAAGTCTAGTATGTATGCATATATGTAGTTCTTGCAATGTTCTGATGACACACACTCTTAACAATAAAGGTGCCAAGTTGAACTGAAAAAGGGTTCTTTAAGGTGATGCCATGGAAGAATCCCTTTTAATTCCTAAAAGAACCTTTAACTGGAAGGTATCTTGTAAAGTAGATGTTACAGTGTGAAGAACCTACTTTTTCCACACGTCTTTAAACTCTGCACTAATCTACTTTATGTTGTTTTTATGTCTTTTTTTTATGTCTTTACTTCTTGTTCTTTTACCCTCTTTTATTTAAGTTAAGCATTTCAATTGCCTTTGTGTATAAGTGTGCTGTAAAAGTAAGCTTGACTTTCCTTTATGTTTAAGAACACATAATATGAATGTTTTTCACCAATGAACTTTTTCCTAGAACCTTACATCGAAGCCAGCCATTTAGGAACCTTTATTTGTAGTAGTAGAAGCTGCTGTGTTATAGTACACTGAAGAAGAGAGAGAGTAAACACATTTGGTATCCAGCTGCTGACTTTGTCCTCTCCAGACATCTGTGTTTGTACAGTTTTCTAAGGAAACATCAGTTTGGTTTGAGGCATATAGGAAATCTGCATAGGAAATTCTGTCTTTTCAGTACAACACAATAGTGATGTTGCCAGACATAATGTACAGAACACACAACAGGCATAGTACTCACAATGGTTTTTGCCCATTGGCCTTCTCCTTGAGATTTGCATGGATACGACATTAGATCAGTTTAAGCTTGCTTTCGTACATGCTTACTTTCTTGCATGTAGATATTAATATGTTTGTGTTTGTGAATTCTGTGTGCACTTAGGTTCATATATCATTATTACCTTAATTCTCTTAAGACCCAGGGGGCTAAAAATCTTTTTGTGCATGCGTGTTAGAGAACACTGAAGCCGATTAACCACAGAAAACATTTACCACCATATTAGCAGCTTACGTTTGAAATCCTATTGGCCAAAGTTCTCATTAAATAGACATTTAAAGATTTCATTAAGGTGGAAGTCATGCTGCTTAGGCTGATTAGCAACTGAGGTTTGTCGGAAGGGATTTCTGTGTGGTTGGCATGCTAGACTGTTTGCCCTAATAGTCTGGATAATGAATGTTGGGCTCCTGTGTGAGCGTTTATGTTTTTTTGGGAAAGGGTTTACCTGCAGTCATATGTAGCATTTTTGTGTAATCACTATGCTAAGCATAAGGCATTATTTCTTGTTGTTTAGAATGCTGTGCACACATGGCCAAACCAGCTGTCTGTATCTTCTGACCGCAACAGCCATGAAGGCTATTAGCTAAAGGCTAATAGCCACAAGACAAAGGCACTTTTTTAGCCCTCTTTGAATGGCGATGACACATCAGAGTGACTGCGGTCAGGCGTAAACTGTCCAAACAGGTGAGTCTGGAATGATAAAAACTTGAGTCCTTAAAGCAGAAACTAGTCTGCTGTCCAGTAGCTATCCACTAACTCAGACGCACACAGTTGAATGCAAAGTTATTGATTCATGACGCTAATTACAAAAATGTAATTTTATTCTTTTTCTATGAAGTATTTTTTATGTTATACATATACTGCAAATACTTAAGGATTAAAAGCTAAGTTTAAGTTATAAATCAAATGTAACTCTCTGTATGCAATTTAATAGTTAAATATAGTTGTTATTTCTTTTTTTGTCTCAGAAAAGATTCATGTTTTAAAGAGTATTACATAATTCTGTGCCGGTTATGCTGTTAGACAGCAGGCAACAATTTTCTCACAACTCATTGAAAATAACAGTTTTTTTCAAACGTAATGGTTCCCAAAATGCTGCTTGCAACTTTCAGTCCAAGTGTTGTTCATACAGTATGTTTTGCACATATACAATATTGTGCATAAGTTAGATACCAGCCTTCATGTATTTAATTTCCAGTCAAATTGTCTTTGAAGTATGCGTTTGTAGCATCAGGAAAAAGCAGGAAATGTATATTTAACAGAAAATTACACAGAAGCCTCAACAACTAAATATAGTATCACACTGACTGTGTCAACTCTTTGCCTTTATTACAGCTTCTGTTCTTTTACAGGCTTTCAGTTTTTCAAACAAATCTGCAGGGATAATTTGCCACATTTTCCACAAATTCAGAGGAAGAAGTTGGTTGCATTTTCTGCTTTTCACAATCCAGGTAATACCAAACACATTTACTGATGTTGAGGTCTGGGTTCTTTGGTGGTGATTTCATTGTTCTGAGCACATCAGCAGCTTCATTGTTTAATCTGCAAATGTTGAGATTTTCTTTTCTCTGTAACAGCTTCTTGACAGCTACACATCCTTTCAGACTCATAGTTTTGAGCGGTGCTCTCACAGTGGAAGGATGGACAGGAACACCTGTTATTTTCCTTTGACTTCTCTTTCCATGTGCAAGTGGATTATCCTATATCTAATTAGAAAAATAAATAACTTTTTCTTAATGGTCCTTTTGACTGTAGATTAAATAATTGAAGGGGGGTCTCTGACTTTTGCACAGTTCTGTACACAACATATAGCTTTAAAAACATTCAGTACAGCCTGTTGTAAATTTCTGTTCGACTATTTTTGACTATATTTGTCTTAACTTGGGTCTGGAGAACCGTCTCTAAGAGTTATAAACATTGAGGAGCCTCTCAAACTCTCTTCAGATCATTCCTTCAGGTGGACCTGGCTCAATATAATATAACACAACTTGTATGGAGGGCTTGTTTGTTTCAGTTTAAGGGGCAGACATGAGCCTAAACACTACTTAAACATAGTACAAACAGTTCCAGTTCTACATACAGTAATTGGAATCAGTGAGTGAACTGTAAGTGGTTGAGAAGGCCAGTGTTATATGTACAGCTCAAATTAAACTAAATATTTTGTTAATTTTCAAAGTAAAAATAAGTAATATCGCTACACAAACAAACTTAAATATACCATTTTCTGCAAATTTTAGCACACAATTTCTGTTTATTGGCAGAGTTTAACATATTTCACAATAAAATAAAACATATTATACTTGCCATAATTTTTGCACACGCCACATTTTAACATTTCAATCTTCTTTCAGTGTGTTAAATTCTGCATATAAACAGTTGGAACGGTTCCATTTAAACGGTTGGTTTCTAGAACATTTAGAGCTTCAATAAGACAGTAATGGAATCGTACAGTTGAAGCCAAAGGAATGCTAACCTGCTGTGAGAGAGCTGTACTAATAAGGGCTTCAGAGATGTGTTTATCTGTGTGCGTGCGTGCGTGTGTGTGTGTGTGTGTCTGTGTCAGAGGATCAAGTTAAGTGTGTGGATGGCTAAAAAAAGAATTTTCAATTTTCAATGCTGAAGAACAATTAATACTATTCATTCTTGAATATGTGATTTAATAAGTAGATAGAAAGGTGCATTAAAGTCTTATTATTGCACTTCTGTATTTAAAACTGCATAAAGATGCTACACAAATATTATTCACTCCAAAATATACCAAACACTAAAGTAAATGTAAAAAATAAATTAACCTCTTAAATATCCAGAACCCATCCCCTTAAAACTTAAAGGGGAATTTAAGCGATGTTTCAAAGTTTCTGAAAAATTGAATGGTTAAGATATAAACAACGGTAATTTAAAGTGGTTTGATAAAAAATGCTCCATTCTAGAGACTCAAGAGAATTATTTTCAGTGGTGGTGATAGGAACCAGACGTCTGAAGAGTTTAAAGCCTCTAAAAGCGACTTGAAAATGAAATATCTTGAAAGAACCTCTCACAAGGCAATGTGTTTTCTGTTCTGTTGGGTGGCATTTGCTAAGTTAAATAAGTCCACTTTACTAGCCAAATGCTATAAATAATGTTGTTATTGTTAAGAAGCATGCCACCTGTTGCATAATGGTGACGTAAATGTCTGTGTAATGTTTTGATCCGGGCTATATGGAGTACTTTGGAGTAATGACATACATCATCATCATATTCTGAATGAATCAACCAGTCAAATCATGCACATTACATTACCAGACCTCCTCTGGTAGAACTAATCCAGCTCGAATAGCGCTTAAGCTGATGAATCATCAAGTAGAGCTTAATTTAAGTGAAATCTATTGATGTCTATTGTTTGGATTTGTTATGATAAGCTGATATTGTTATAATATGCTAATCTCCCTACTGTATGTAATACAACCCCAAAGGCGTTGTACAAATTCAACTGACAGAGTCAAGTGCACTTGAAATGATGCTTGGTATTACAACTAATAGTATGTTCATTAATTATTTGGTGTAGATACAGACTGCTGAATGGAAGATTCTTTTGGAGTTTGCAGGGTCCTTTGAAGGATTAAGGAGACTTTTATATGAGCTCACTGGCCCAGTTCCACTTCTTAATTGAAGTTAGCGAGACAGTTCAATGCAAGGGGCTCGTAGCAAGCTGCTCAGCCAGTGGAACAGACTGCTTTCTTTCAGCAAAAACTAATAATGCTCTTCTTTCAGGAGGTGAATTAGTTGTAGCAGTCAGAAAGGATGTGAAAAGCATGCAGTCATTCCCTGCTTTCAGGACTGCCAGGCAGTTCCCAGTCCAAAATAGCACAGGCTTGTTTTTCTGTTTCAAAAGACCATTCCCAATGGGACTAACACAACCCACTACTTCCCCAGTTTCACCCGCTCTACCTGTTATTGCTTATAATGTGGCTGACTGCTGGCAGACACCATAGGTTAGTTTCTGACTTATGCTGACTCTGAAAATTACAGTTGGGAATGGCATAGGATATATTAAAGAACCCATATCATACAATTTTCTTGTATCTGAGTTTTCCCGAGGTCCAATTTAGATGGTCATACAGTCATTTTTGCATGAGCACTTTCTAACCTCTCTTTATCCCTTAGAATTAAACAGGATGTTTTTGCAACTGTGCCCGTAAGACAAATATACACAGGTAGTCAGCTCCATAATTATTGGTACACTTGGTAAAGATTGTAAAAAAACAAGTAATGACAAAATGTCTAGCTCAGTCTCACACTCATGTAAATATGAGAGCAATCCATCCTTTCATTTAAGTAAATGTTGTCTAAGAAACAAAATTTTAAAATAATAAAAATGTAAAAACAATCAAACTTTGGAACTGGATCTTTTCAAACCAGGGGTGCCAATAGTTATGGAGCTGACAGTACGACCTCAGTATGTTCTGACCGTGACTGTATGTTCTGATTGGCTGTCCTATACTGTGCTTTATTTAAAAAGCTTAAACTTGAATGGGCAGATCAAATGTATTTGTTTTTGTGACATCACAAAAACAGTACATTCATAATGGGCTGTTCTTGCAGCTTAGTTTCATGTACGGAACTTTAACATTTACTCACTACATCAATTCTTTTATTTCAAATTTACCCTTTAACAAAACCCATTACTGGCACTCCCATCATGGATGACATTCACAGCGTGTGTCATGTTGAACATAACTTGTAAATAAATTGCACTTTTCTAATGTAATTCTATATGATTAAGCTGTTGTCATAAGTAGATGACATCTTTCACTTGTCTCACATTCAGACTAAACATATGACCAATAACTTTAGTCCATGCTCTCCAAATTATAGTTGCTCTTCTGACTTCTGGTTTCTTCATCCTATCATTTGTAACACAGCTAGAAGAAGTTTCCTTCCCTTGTGCTTGCCTTGTGAATCAGCTGTACACATGCGCACACACAGACCTCTTTTCCTCGTCATCCCTCTTTCTTTCCTGGTATGTGTTTATCTTTCCTTGGCTAATGCTGCCTGTGTGGTATGCAGCAGGCTATAATGCTCAGACCAGGTTTGATTTTCACAATCCAGTGGCTAAACTACTGCTCTTCTGAAGCATATAGTGAAAAAAAATTGTTGTATTTTGTATGTTGTTACTGAATATTTAGCATTAGCATGTAATAAGCCTGGGATTATACGGGGTTAAGCTTTTCTAACTTTGTTCACAGTGCTTGTTATGAAGGTTTATTACACCGTTGTTTGTAGCATAGCCACCTGCTGCAAAATCCTACTATCAATGATTGACTTCATTTACGTTAGTTATGTTTTTGGAACACTCATTTTGCTCGCTAATAATAAATAAAAATGTTTTTTTTTTTGTTTGCGACTACTTAACATATACAACAGAAAGTTGTAGAGATCTTGCTATTTTTTGTACAAAACCAGCAAAACTGACAAAACTGCTACTTTAGAATTCTAAACATATAAACATATAACATTATAAACATACACTGCAAAAGGTTGAAAAATGATTTGAAATGTTTTTGAAGTTTTATTTCATTTGAGTTGAATGAAATTAGGTTGCTTGTTACCACATGACAA
>JAILXH010043338.1:52616-63619 GCA_023558415.1 Piaractus mesopotamicus
TAATCGACCCATCATGTGGCAGCAGTATAGTGCATAAAATTATACAGAAATGGGTCAGAAGCTTTAGGTAATGTTCACATCAACCATCAGAATGGGGAACAAATGGATCACCAAAACTGGGCAGTTGAAGACCGGAAAAACATTGCCTGGTCTGACGAATCTCAGTTTCTGCCTAATAATTAATACCAGTAATTTACCATCTTCTAAAGGCTACTTCCAGCATGATAACGCACCATATCACAAAGTAAAAGTCATCTTAAACTGGTTTCATGAACATGACAATGAGTTCAATGTTCTTTATTGGCCTTCTCAGTCACAGGATCTGAATCCAATAGAACACCTTTGGGATGTGGTACAATGAGAGATTCGCAGCACCTGAAAAAATCTGCAGGAACTGCATGATGTCAACATGGACCAGTATTAGTATAGTGTTCCTAATAAAGTGCTTGATGAGTGTATATACGTTTTATTGTTAACATGAGATTTCATCTGGTGTTTCTATTATTTTGTCTGTAGTAGAAGCATGCAGTTATAAGGTAGGCATACCTGTAGTAGATTTGTGGTAGTTTTTCTTTCACCTATTTATCCTATTGAACTTTTGCCCTGTGACTTTCTGGCCAGAAGTATGTACACAAGCAAAGTTCCAGCAAGTTAATAGTTTACAGTAAACTTACAAGCAGAAACTCACTAGGTCTAGTTTCATTTGACTATGCTTGAAGGAACAACCATTTCATTTGTGCACATTCTGTGAGTACTGAAAAATGCATTTATGTGCAATAAACAGTTAATGTCCACTCAGAGCAGACTATGAATCTTCTTCAGTTTATACATTTTATCAAGTAGCTGTCTTGGTGAATAATAAAGGGAGAGAATTTATAAGGGTAGCTTCACCACTGGAACTCAGCCCAAGGCATGCTTGGAATTACGGCATCATACTCGTCCTGCCTTTGGTGCTACAAGCAGCCACTGTAATAACATTGAAACCAGCTGCACCAAGAGGACCGAATCTGTGTTTGAACAGTTTTGTGAGTCTGCTGTGTGATCCTGACATATTCTCATTTGTGTGTTTTACTGTTCTAAGAAGTTGAGGAGCTGGGCCCTGTTGTCAAAAGCCTGTAGGAACGTTGGCCTTAACATACTTATAAAGTGTTTTGTACTGTTTTTCTTATAAGAGTGTAAGTTTTAGAAGTTCAGTAGAAGACTGCTGTTTTATGTCAAGGAACTGGAAAGAGCAGGGCTTCTACAACAAAAGTAGAGCCTGTAATTACTGCAGGCCCTTCTATTTTAAGACACTACCACGAATCCACCACTTGTATTTTTTCCAGCATTAATTTTGTTCTTCTTTTTCCACTACACATGCTGCTTGCAGTAGTGTTTTCTTATGTTTGCGTGTGTGTGAGTTCCTGTGACAGACACTTAAACCCCCGACATTACCAATACATATAATTTGTCATATTGTCTCACTTTCAAATTGTTGTTGCAGATGCTGTAAAACTAAAGCTGTCATTGTTACTTTGAGCCTTTTTCTGTCTGGTCCCTCTGGTTTAGATTGCTACTGTCTAATAAACATTGGTTTAGTTGTGCAGTCAGCGATTATGGGGATTATGAGCAATGTCTGAGAGCAATACCAACATTGCAATTACTAGACAGTCAACAAGCAATATGTCTGCACGGATGCACAGTTGCATTGTGCTATCGATAGATAAACAAAGTCAGAGATAAAGTCTAATAGGAAACAGAAAGATTAACATGGAGATTAGACTGAGGTACTAAATAAATAATGTGATGGGTCGTAACACTGGGTATCGAAATGTTGTAGACACTTGCTCATCCAAAGTTATTTCCAAAATCAAGGGCATTAATAGGGAATTTGTCCCTTAGTTGCTGCAATAACATCCTCACCTCTTCTGAGACAACTTAACTCTAGATATTGGAACGTTGGTGTGATGATTTGATTGCATTGAGCCACTAGAGCAATATTGAGTTAAGGTACTGATGTTGGTGGTGTAGTTTTGGATCACTCCAGCTTGTCCCACGAGGAATTGGATGGAGCGCCATCACTTCAGAAAACACAGTTCCTCTGCTCAACAGCCCAAGGCTAGGGGGCTTTATAACCCTTCAGCTGATGCTTGGCATTTGACATGGTGATGTCAGGTCCCTGTGTGGCTGCTTTAGTGTCCCACTGTTTTGGCAATGCTTTTTTCTTTTTTCTGCTTTTTTTCTGATACAAGCTTTTATACAACCAGTGATAAGGGCAGAAAAGGGGAAAGCTTTCAAGAGGCCTGCCTTTGGGTTGTTTTTTTTCTGTAGGAATAAATGTGAAAATGTGAATGCTCAAAATCATAAAACTGAGTTATTTCACTTATATACTATATAATGATTACCTCTACCCGCTATTCCACCATAGTCAGCCAAACTAGTCTTTACTTTGGGAACCAGAGTGGATAGCATAGCAATGACCCAGCAACACCTTACCAACTATCTGCATGTATATATATATTTATTTATTTGTTTTTCCAGGTAGTTGGTAAGGTGTTGCTAGGTCATTGCTATGCTATAATGCCATAATGACAGCAGAATATTATTTAGTTCAATTCTTTTGTTTAGCGTTTGATGGTGTCTGAGTGGCTGTGTTTCATGGTTTTGTTTGTTGACTTATTTGTTTACTTAATTACTTACATATTACTGAGATATGTATTGTTATGCTGTGTTGGTCTACATTTTTTGTAAAAGTTAACTCAAGGGTGTACATTATGTTACTGAATTTTATATGTATGCACACTAGCATAGTTGCTGTTATTTTATTTCATAAGAACTTTTACTGAGTAGATTGAAATACTAGATACCAGAAGTTATTTTGAGATGATTTTTGGGAACTCTAAGAAATTATTAAATGATGTACTATAATAATATAATGCACTATACTGTAACTATAATAGTATAATATAATTACATACTTATAAACTGTAAATTACCTTCTATAATTAGGTTCAGGTGTGTCAGCCACACTAGTTACTGACAGGTGCATAAAATTAAGCACATAGCCTTACAGTCTCCATAGACAAACACTGACAGTACAAAGGGTTGTACTGAAGTGTCAGTGACTTTAAACATGGCACTGGCATAGGATGCCACTTTTGCTACAAGCCAGTTTATGAAATTTCTGCCCTGCTAGATCTGCCCCAGTCAACTGTAAATGCTATTATTGTGAAATGAAAGTGTCTAGGAGCAACAGCTCAGCCACAAAGCCGTTGACCCCACAAACTCACAGAGCAAAGCCACTGAGTGCTGAAGTGCATAGTGCATAAAAATCCCATCACTCTCTACAGTGTTCCAAACTATCTCTAGAAGCAACATCAGCACAAGAACTGTGTGTCAGGAGCTTTATGAAATGAATTTCCATGACTGGGCAGCTGCACACAGGCCCTAAAATAGCTATGCTCAATACCAAGCGTTGGCTGGAGTGGTGTAAAGCATGCCAGCACTGTTTGTTTGAGCAGTGGGAAACATTCTCTGGAATGAGGGTGTATGTTTTACTATCTGGCAGTCTGATGAACATATCTGGTTTGGCAGATGCCAGGGGAACTATAACTTGCAGAATGCATAGTGCCAACAGTAGAGTTTGGTGGAAGGACGATAATAGTTTGGGGCTGTTTTTCAAGGTTTGGGCTAAGCCCCTTAGTTCCAGTGAAGGGTAATGTTAATGCTACAGCATACAAAGACATTTTGGGCAAGGCCCTTTCATGTTCCTGCATGACTGTGCCCCTATGCACAAAGCGAGGTCCATAAAGACATGGTTTGATGAGCATTATCCATATGAATCTCCATGGATTTGGAATGGGATGCCCAACAAACTCATATAAATATGATGTTTGTATTGTCAGGAGTCCATGTACTTTTGGCCATGTAGTGTATTACTTGAATCCAATGAGACTGTGTTTTGGAAAATGGGCTATTTCTATGCTATGAAAGTTCAAAGCTGAGAAACGGGGGAAAAAAAACCTTTCCCATATGTTATCGCAGTGCACTCTAGAGGAAGCCTTGGGGTTTTAGACTGTGAGAAGTACTGGAAATAGCTGAGGTCAATCAGTGTCATATAGTGCTGTTAAAAGCAGAGATCATGTTATTTTGATCCAAGGAATTCATTCTTTGTAATGTTCTACAAGTAAATTTTGGAATTTAAAATCATTCACATGTTGGGATACTTAATATAGTGCAGTTAGTAGGAAGAAGAGAGAGTGGACTATGTTCCAGGAAACAAAGGGAGGGGCATCTGAGGTCAGCTTCCAGCTGTGTCACAGGAAGTGGTGAACACAATCTTCCCCTCAGAATTTAGACTTGCTATGTTGTATTTCCTCTCAGGGCTGTGGACTGTGGGTCGAGAATGGCCCAGGATGAGAGGTGCCAGGAGTCAAAAGTCTCTCTGGGGCAATTCTGTTTTGATGAGCAATATTTGCAATCATCATATCTTGTGTATGTTTTATAATGCCAGACTACTTATGGGAGTGGATATCACTTACACATTATAAATAAAGATACCCCAAAGTGTTCTTTGGAGTAATATCATTGAAGAACCACTTTTGGTTCCCGAAGAACTTTAACATGTGTTCATTACACCCAGAGAGACTTTGGCCCCAAATGTACAAAAACAATCTAAACAATCTACAAGCAATCATGAACTAAAAGAAAAGAGCTTTATCATACAGAGTCCCCGAAGGGTATTTGTACATTTGTTTCACACTCGCATTAAGTTAAAATATGTTAGGAAGCAAAATGTCAAACAAAGCCACACAAATATTTAAACAGACCATTTCCATATTTTTAACTGACCATTTCCGTGACTGTAATTTATTTTTTGGCAAAGTATTCTTTCAAAATGCAGGTATGGTTTTTCAACTTATTATTTGAGCAGTTTCAGACTTCTGTAGGCTTACATCCAAATTACCCTTGTACACTTCATAGTTCATGATCCCATCAATGAACACAAGTTCACCGAGACCACTGTAAGAAAAACTGCTCCAGGCTTTGGCATTGCCACCTCTGTGATTTAAAATACCCTTAGCACAGTCTGGTTGGAATTCTTTTTCAGGCTTTCAGCACAAAGAGTCTATCAACAGCATGATATTATGCAAAAAAAAAAATTTTCTTAAACATTTTATGAAGTAACCTAAAGAATGTCAATAAAATGTACCAATTGTACTATTTAGGGCCACTGGATCTTGCTTGGTGTAATCTACTATGCATAAAAAGTGCCAGATTTTTCTGTTTCAACACAAACACTAAAATAGCAAGTAAATTAAGCACAGAACATATAAATGCAGAAAATCAAAAGGCAACAAAAGTTGCAGATAAGATGGGAGTGAGTTACACAGGCCTATCACCTGCAGAGGTGGATCTTCAGACCCTGACAGAAGGCATGCAGAGACAGCAAACTTCAGGAGGAAGTGCATTCCACAGTTACATGAAATAGTTTTCAGTGTCTACATTTGCTGATATATGATTCTTAGAAACTACATGTTCTGATTTGTTAAAAAACAACAGAAAAGGTCTAAGCTTAATGTCTGGCACTAAGGCACTGGAAGTGCAGCATCTGGCACCCTCTTGAGGTTGATGTGGCAATTGGGAGTGTAAGGAAAACTTTGCCTGTGCAATAAATTTATGTAATACAAGAACTGATGTTTAAGCTGTTACATCATCTAAGTTAATGAATATTCCACTGAAATACTCTTCATACCCCAACCAGTGATTAGCACCTACATTTCTGTTATATTGATTCTTTGGGTTACACTTAATTGAATTCTGCTACATAACTCTGACATAACCATGACATAAACATGGCAAATCTCATATGTTGTCATGATTTTCATGACAGATTATGTCCAGTCACTGTATTATTACTGATGATTCTTATGACAGGTGTCATAATGTCTAACAGATGTCAAAATTATTGCATCTGTCATGACAGTTAATGAAACATGTCATAGAAACATTCTGTCATAGACACATAGACATTATGTAATGGAGTTCAAGTAAAGTTCTACCATTAATTGTTATGGTTCAGAGCATATGTACATATAATTTAGATATTAATATGAATCACTGAATAATGCAGCTTCTATCTTGGGGACACACTGCTCTGCACAATTACTTCTTGAGCTCTATCAGGATTCAAGTACTTGTTGATTATAGTTGTGCAGGATCAGGTGTTTTGGGGGCATAGAGTACCTAAAACCAGGCAAAGCAGTAGGTCATCAGGACTGGAGCCAATAACTCCTAACCTGTAACATGTAGCAGAGCTCTGTGTTTTTGGTAAGTGTTGTGATTATTTGTTCTGGTGACAAGAAGACATTGTTTTTGTTCTAACTGTTAGCTTTCTTTCTTGAGAGCTTAACCCCTTACATGACCAGGGCCTGCCAGCTGGCCTAGAGTTTTGTTACACGCTTCTGTAACCTAAGAATAGCTCAACCAGTTTGCATTAAAGTCCCTGTAGTTACAGAATGATAAGTCTTAGTATGCAGTAGGCCTAGGATCCTGTAGATGTAGCCAAAGTTCCATTAGAAAGGTAGGTTCATTCCAATAGAAACGTTGTTCAAATACCACAAGGAGGCAGTGTTTGCTTATAATTCAGTATTTGCGTTATAACTGGATATTGGGTAGTTAAATGAAAGGCACCATGATGCTGGCTTATCACAAAATGAAAAATTATATGATCAATTTTGTCTATCTTTAAATCTACCACTTCATTCATTCATTCATTCATTTTGTTATTTTGTCATTGTGTTTCCACTGGCCTCTTTATTGGAAACCCCAATCCTGTGTGTCCACTCACTGGCCACTTTACTGGAAACCCCAATCCTGTGTGCCCACTCACTGGCCACTTTATTGGAAACCTCAACCTTGTGTGTCACTCACTGGCCACTTTATTGGAAACCCCAATCCTATGTGTCCACTCACTGGCCACTTTATTGGAAACCTCAACCTTGTATAGCACCCCCTGGCACTTTTTGGAAACCCCAACCTTGTACGCCACTCACTGGCCACTTTATTGAAAACCCCAACATGTTGTATAATATAGCGCATATTGTTGGCATTGCTAAAATAATGCAAGTTTCAAGATTCTTTATGGTCATTCATCAGCATAACAAATGTACAAAGAGAAAAAGAGTTTAATTTGGCTCTGTGACACGGTAATATATTAGTAATATAAATTAAACACAAAAAATCTAATAATAATAAAAAGAAATAAATACAAAACATGTCAATAGAACGTACAAGTAATATTGTGAAAGTGTACGCACATAGTGTGCATATGCAACCAAGCTATGTTTCTTGCAGCAAATATCTGTACACCTTGGCATTCATGCAAAAACACATCACATTTTACAGATCAGTTTGGTATGTAAATACTCTAAGCTACATTTGCTGAAAAGTTTATTTAACAAGACAAAAGTACAGGTATGTGATGCTTATCTGATGCTTATATTCTCATGTTCTTGAAATTATTTTCAAATTTTAAAAGGAATTGGACATTGTTCTGGCACTTCTTTGAATCTTGAGCTGAAGCATGAATTGGCTTGGTAAATCACAAACAGTGAAGGGCCCCATGACCCCCAGTAAAGCACCCAGCTGTACTGCTTGATCCCTCCTTGGAGCTCAGATCAATCCAATAACTACAGCCCTTTACTTTACCAGGCTTACAGACCTAAGCTCACTCTTCATTGTTTCAAACTCTTGAGAGAATCTAGTAGTAACAATACTGGGCATGCATCGAGATAGAATCACAGTGAGGAGGCTTAGTGTTTGTCTATAGACAGATTAGACTTAATTAACATTTTCATGGGGGTCTTAAAGAAGACACCCCTGCTAACCTCCTTTGCTGAGTGAGGGTGTGCATAGTGGCCAAATATATAGTATATTTTAGTATTGCATCCAAGTAGCCTTTTCAAGAACTTATTTCTAGGATTTTATTAAGGAATAATTCTGTTTTTAGCCTTTGAGGCACCCTACTACATTGGGAAAAAAGTGTTGTATTTGGTTATTAGTGCATGTGCTTTCATTCTCAGTATTAAGGATTACACAAAAAGGAAAAAAAACAACATCGGTACAAAGAATCAATTTTCACTATAGCCGATAACTGAAGTGTGAAAAGCTAAACTGCCATACCTCCAATATAAACGCACATAAATGGTAAGGAAATATTTCATAAAAAGTATTGTATAAGGACTGACTTCGTGCATTTTTGAACAGAACACTCTTTACTATCTCACTATGGGAGTTCTACTATGATATACTTATCAGATTTGGTGATTCTAAGCATAAACAGAGGACAGGCCCATGCAGATTAAAACAGTACATTATGAAGAAACTCATGGAACCATGTCATTTTGTTTGAAAAGTAGACAGTTTGAACCAAAGACACTTTTATGGATAAGGGTCATTCTACAGAAGCATCCATTTTTGTGTCCCTAGCGTTTACAGATATATTACACCTAAAAAAACAAGTTAAGGTTACAATTTATTTATATTTTAAAATGAAACAATGTTAATTTAAGAATTACACCTTCTTGAGCCATCAATTTAGCAATATTGGTTTTTAAATCAATTATCTAGAATTCCAAGCACCACAAAAGTGCTTGTCCCCACAGTCATGTGTGAATGGTGAGTGCTATATTTTGAAGAAAAAAACATGTTTTTCTGCAATTTTAACTACAGTTATCTATACATGACTATGAAATATGTGAATAAACTTACATACAGAAAACAAATGTCAAATAAATATTATAAAATATATAATCAAAGTTGTTGTCCCCTGGAGTTGTGTCGCTGGTGTTACCGCGTAACAAAAATCTCTTATTTTGAAATAAAAATCACACTGATAAAAATCATCACTTGACTTCTTTTTACCTATTTCCTATCTATGAAAAAACGTCCACTGTGTGTTTTCTGTTATCAGAAATTTTCTCATTTAGCTCATGATTTCATATGAAGCTTTTAGTTGATGTCACTGGTATGACCTACTTTATTTATAGATAATTGTGAAAACATAGAACACAAATGGATTAAATGATATATTTTAGTGGATATTCCATGATTAACAAGATGTGGTTTGATGCTCTGTAGCAGCCATTTTGTAAAATGCATTTTTCATGAAAAATGTCACTGGTGTTACTGTCTCTGGTGTTACCTTTCTTATATGTAGCACTAATGAGGATTGGTAACACCAGTGACACCTATGGAGAGATAGAAAAGTGGTCATTTCTGTAGAATGACCTATAATTAAAACTTGCTCACTAGTCTGTACCGGTGCATACTACTGGAATTAAAACCACTTATCACTTATGTATGTCAAAGGTTCAGTTATGTTTAGATCTAGTATTTGAAGAGGAAATGGAAGGTATTTGACTTCTTGTGGATTAACCCCATAAATGACCTGGGGGCCCAACGTCTTATTACACACTGCTATAGCCTAAGAATAGCTCAGCAAGTTTGCATTGAAGTCCCTGTTGCTGCTGAATAATAAGACAGTATGTAATAAGCCTGGAAATTTTAGGTCGTTAAACTTGAATTTGTTGCACAAGGTGAGCATCGTCATCATTTTGGAATAAGAAAACATGGTAAGGATCCAGTGTCTGCACCAAATGGATCACCAGGCAATGAAAAGAGTCAGCTTTGTGAAGCCCAAACTATAGTTTTGCAGCACCCTGTGTATGTGATGGAACTGGTAGCTGTATTAGACAACAGTATACAGACAAAAGGTTTATTTTTGTATACACATATTGGTGTATAATCAACTACTTTGTACATTCTTAAAAAGAAAGAATGCACTGATGAGCCCGGAAACACCAAAAGGCCCGGAAGACCGTGTGGTGGATGAGAGAGCACTTCTTTTACTGATGAAGAAAAAGTCCTTCATAACAGTTGGCCAGATCAAGAACACTTTTCAGGAGGTGTCTGTGTCAAAGCCGACAATCAAAAGAAGATTTCACTAGAGTAAATAAAGAGGGTTTTCCACAAGATGTAAACCATTATTAAGCTGCAAAAACAGCAAGACAGCATCTGTCATCTGTCCTGATTCTTCTTGACCTCTCAGCAGCTACATCTGTCATCTGTCCTGATTCTTCTCAACCTCTCAGCAGCTTTTGACACGGTCAACCATACAATTCTTCTGGACGTCCTTACCAACCTTGGAATCACTGGCTCTGCGTGGAAGTGGTTCAAGTCGCATCTGGAAGATTGCTCTTATCAGGCAACATGGAGAGGGTCCACATCCTCTCCATGCCGGCTCTCCACTGGCGTCCCACAAGGCTCGGTGCTGGGTCCTCTTCTCTTTTCTCTTTACACTAGCTCTCTTGGTGATGTAATATCCTCTCATGGCTTCTCTTATCACTGTTATGCTGACGACACTCAACTAATGTTTTCTTTCTCGCCCTCTGACACACAGGTTTCCAGTCTCATCTCGGCATGTCTGTCTGACATCTCTTCATGGATGGCAGCTCATCACCTGAAGCTCAATCCTAGCAAGACTGAGCTGCTATTCATCCCTGCAACTACAGGTCTTCATGATCTTGCCATCTCTTTCAAGAACTCTCTGATTGTTCAGTCTCTTGTCATCTCAAGGCTTGACTACTGCAACTCACTCTTGGCTGGTCTTCCCATGAAGGCCATGAAGCCTCTGCAACTCATCCAGAATGCAGCAGCATGACTCGTCTTCAATCTCCCCAAGTTCAGCCACGTCACCCCACTGCTGTGCTCCCTTCACTGGCTTCCTGTAGCTGCACGCATCAGATTTAAAACCCTTATGCTTGCCTACAAAGCCAAAAATGGACAAGCCCCTCCCTACTTGATGGCAATGGTCAAATCTCGAACTGTACCACGAGCCCTTCAAGCTTCGAGTACAGCTCGGCTCGACCCGCCATCCTTCAAGGCATGCGGAAGGCAAGCATCAAGACTGTTCTCTGTGCTGGAGCCCAGGTGGTGGAACGAACTCCCACTGGCTGTCCGCA
>JAILXH010043426.1:0-14438 GCA_023558415.1 Piaractus mesopotamicus
CCCCCCCCCCCCCCCCCCATGCCTCTCTATGGTTTGTGTTCCTCACCACAAACTCACACTACAGAAACAGTGTAGTTTATTATGCTCTGTAGTCACAGGCACATAGACATACACATAAGAATATGGATTTCAATTAATTAGCCCACTTTGTGCCTGTCTCCCAGGCTGATCCTATTCGATTGGTTGAGTTTTTTTCCACCTCTCCTTTACCCATCACTGGACTTTAGAGTGCGTTTATGAAGAGGAGTAGATGGCCTCTAAAAGCCTCTCGAAACAAAGCACTGCTTAGCCTTCAGCACAGCTCAACTCCTCAATGCATATTTAAATCGATAGTTACTGAGAGGGGTCACCTGATTTCCATCCAGAGCATGGCGGGATTCTTCATGTGCTGTACATGGACTGAAGCATGGCTGCTGTTTAATGGTAGTGCACACTAGGGCTCTGATGTTTGCTCACTAAGCACAGTCATATCCCTTGCAGTAAGGGCTGCAGTGTTTGGCTAAGGCTGTGTTAATGTTACAAGTCTTACAGCCCTACTGTTTTGTTGAGATGTTATCTTTCTGCCTTGTTGCTTCATGTTCTTTTTTGTGTTCTATATCTCATCCTGTCCTACAAGCACTACAAGTTCATCAAAGACTGCATCTCAGCCTCCTCTTCTTTGCCATTAAAACTATTTAGATATACAGAAGAGTGTCAGCTTAAAGCAAAGACCTGAATAAATGAGTGGAGAAAAATAAAGAGTGCAGATGCTTCCATGCATACTGCATCATAGTTAAAGCATCCTACCATGCTTTGTGGCCTGTATAACAATACAGAACAGGCCAAACTGACCTCAACTGTGGAGGAAAAGATCTAAGAGGGGCACGGATGGCAGGAGCTTGAGTTACAAAGACTGCTCACCTGGCTAGTGTTTCAATACAAACAGTAAATAAAGTGACATCAATAAATAGAGTTGGAAAGTACTGCGGCTGAAAGTACTTTCGATGACTGCGATGATCACACTTTAGCAAGATTTTAGGAAGGATACAGTGCATAAACCCTCATTTACAAAGACAAGTGCGCATTTGAGACTTTAGAGTTGCTAATGTCATAAACAGTGGTCTACAGAGATGTGGAAAACAGTTATATAGTCAGAAGAATCATTGTTCATCATATTCTCCAAAAGTGCTAGAGTGCATGTGTGCTGTACACCAAGAGAACAGTACAGGCCTGAATGCTGAACACCCAACTCAAACTTCTCAGCTGAATCAAAAATTCTCCCAGCTACTGTTTCTAGGTCTGCATCTCAGTTAGATAAACAAAACTGAACGTGTTTTTTACTCAATTTCCCTACTAGCTGGCACTCCTATCACAGAGTCCTATTTGGCATATTTTCCTCTCAGGCTTCTGAATATGGACAGCTGTGGTATTCAAACTCACAACCTCCTGATATTGGGATGAATTATTAGACAGTTGCACCACATGAGACTCTGCCATGCTTTAAAGTTAAAACAGCAAATCTGTTCTCCAGTGTATTAAACATTTGTAGACACAAAATTGCTTCATGTGTTCCTGAGTGGTGCAGTGGACCAAGCCATCACCCCAACAGGAGGTTGTAAGTTTGAGCCCCAGCACTTCCATAGCCATCCATAATTGTGAATGCAAGAGGAAAAGATGTCTATCAGGATTGTGTGATGGTAAGAGTCCTGGCTGGTGGGGAATTTCAGTATAAAAATCACGTTCATTTTATTCACCTAACTGAGATGCAGAACTAAAAAAAATTATAGAACTTTTGACTCAACTAAGAAGTTTGAGTTGTGTGAACTTGTGTCCTCAAGTTGAATCAACTGACAAAAAGCCATGAAATCAGTTACTATACCATTTTGAGTTGAGCTGATTTTTAACAGTGTTGTCATACTGCGGGGGGTATTTTGCTGGCATGGTCTGGGTTTACTTGTTCACCTAGGAGGAAAGGTTCACTCCAAATCAATTTTCCTTTGATAAAACTTTTCCATCTCTTCCAGGACAACAATGGCACAAGAGGTCACTGAATGGTCTGATGAGTATGAAAATGATGTAAATCATATACCATGATCTTTGCAGTCATCAGATCTCAACCCAGTTGAACACCTATGGGAGATTTTGGACTAACATGGCTCTCCACCAACATCATCAAAACATCAATTGAAGGAATGTCTTTTGGAAGATCTTGCACTTCATCCCTCTAGTGGAGTTCCAGACACTTGTAGAATCTATGTCAAGGCACACTGGAGCTATTCTGGCAGCTCGTGGTGGCTTAACACCTTACTGAGACACTTTATGTTGTATCACCCACCTGTATCTTCATCAGCATGTGCAAGCTCTGTCTCTGTCCATGACAGGGCAGTGCTGAACGCCAGAGCCGGGAAATGCCAGAGCTAGTGCCAAGTAACAAGACTATCAGCATCAAGCTTTCGGATGTACCACATTCATGCAAACACATACACACACACATATACACTGCCTTTGAAATACACCCACAGGCCCCTCAGCAGGAGCCTTTTATCGTCAGAGGCAGCTGTCTGCTTTTTTTTTTCTCCTCCCCGATAGCTCACTTTCTCCATGAATTGGAAAACCGGAATCACTCTTCGCTTGCTTGCAGTTGCTGGAAAAATGTGGCAGTCATTAAAAAAACATGTTAACCACTCAATACTTCTGCCTGGAACTAATTGTTTGGAGGGCTGACATATTTGCAAACAAAGGAGGGAAAGAGAACTTAGTCTAAGTAGGTTTCTCCAACAACTCAATCCCCTTTCCCTTTGAGATCCGAGGAGGGAGGGAGGGGAAAAAAAGGCATTGGTGACGGAATGCTGCACAAGCATACAGCCTACAAGAAAAAGTAGCACTTTATTCCATTGAGAGAAGCATCAATCTTGACAGCATATGGCATCTGTGAGAAATCCATTAATTTTTAATATAGCGAGCTGAAATGAAAAGGCTTCCTGAGACAAGCAATTGTCAGATGTCACTACTGTTTTGATAACTCTTTTGATCCTCCTTTTTGTTATTTGCATTTGTAGAATGAGGGCCGTCCACTTGCCTGGACATGGCAGCAGACTGACAGCCACTCATTTTCCAGACAATTTCCCCTGCTTTCAGTGGAGAGGGGAAGAGAGGAGGAGAGAGAGCAAGACGGAGACAGAGAGACGTGAAAGAAATTGTGTATGAGTGGTGAATTTTCGACAACCTGTTCGAAATTAAAGTTTGGTGTAGTTTATAAACATTGTTGCAAAAAATTGTTGCAAATACCATTCACTCCCCTGTCCATACAGTCCATATAAGAAAAATATACAGCAAAAACAACCTGCAATCTGTATATTTTGTCGCTGTCCAAAGAAAAACAAGTATCTCCAAAACTTTACAGGAGAGACCAAAACACTTACCTTTCAATGTAAGTTAATGTAAGAGATTTTATTCCCAGTCATTTTAAAGCATTTCTATTGGTCCATTCATCATGAAATTTATTACATAATGTAAAGGGTGGCTGGAGTGTTGAAATGATGTAGAAAAAAAAAATTGACAAAAATGGAGATACATTGTTTTCTTTGGACAGCGACAATATTTGCTTTCTTTTTTTTTTTTGAGCCACGTAAATATGCTGCATCCCCCTATTCCCTCCTTCTGAATATCCCACTTGTGATTTGGTTCTTATGCTGGCTCCAAATATGCTTATTTGTTTATATATGTATACATATATAAATAAAGAAACACCTTAATACTTAAAAAAAAATAAATAAAGAGAAGAACAACATCAGACCTCTATTCAAATAAACTGATTCTGATCTGGAATGTTATTTTCTGGTTTATTAAAATTACTTAAGCGAACAACCTTAATTCACTATTTTTAATAGTGTTCTACTAAAATTCTGAGAGCCTAAAATAGTGACTAATCTCAGAGAGCAATTTTCATCAGTACATTCAGCTGAAACTCCATTTCCCACAAATTAATATGTTAATTTCTGAGGTTTAATAGGTGACATCTTTTCAAATTGGTTCATATTTTGCATGTGCATATCATGCCTCATTTAATAATCTAATATTATATTATTTGTTATTAACAGTAACATTATCGCCTAACTTGGGATGAAATTCATGCTGCTTATTATTAGGCTGCACATTTTTCTCTGGAAATAAAAAAAAAAAAAAAAGTCTGTAGTGCAAAAAAATGTAATCGCTTCCTTTTCCCAAGTCAAATATGGGCCTATGAACTTTTGTCCATTCTAAAATGAGCCGACATTGCTTAGTGCAATATCCCTCTCCTACAAGGCAATCTAAATTAATTCCGAGCAAACGGTAAGTTATTGCTTTTATGAGCCTGAGATTGAAAACTGCTTGAAGGGGAGTGTAAAAAGCGGCATTTGCAGACGCTCTGGCGTTAACTTTGTCTGGGATTCGGTTGAAGGGCTTCATTTGCATGATGATTGGTGAAGATCCCTCCCTGGCTAAGAGATGCACATGGGTGGTGTATCCCGTGTGGCGGCCAAGCCTGTTTTTACCCAGCAGCCTTCAGAGCGTCCACCTGCTGAGGAGAGGGAGACTGAGAGGCCCAGGACAGCTTGAGCTGCTGTCATCTTCACACTCTGTCTAAGTAAAGGAAAGTTTTAGTCAAAAGGTGAAAAAGGCCACAAATGGACAGACATATCTCCTTAGGAGAGGAGCCAGATGAGCTCCTAAAATGAAAAGTTTCACACTGGGAATTTGATTGTGATGCTCAGCGGAACTGTACAAACTTCCAGTCAGTCTATTAATGCATTATGTTCTATGTGGATTGGATATGTTTTCTGGACATAAGTCTGTAAAGAAACATTACGGTGAGGTTTATTTATCTCCTGTGTTTTACATTTTTTACCGTCAGCACTAGTGATGCACCAAATGAAAATCCTCGACCAAAATCGAAACTCGAACAAAATTCCGAAAAGTTAAACTGAAAACCTAAAAAAGCTTAACATAAACATAGATACGTTTTATCCCTTACATTATTGGTGGTTACCACAGGACATCTGTAATGCATATGACCAATGTTCATATCGTTAATAGATAGAGTTGTGTGCAAAAGTTTGAACACCCTAAATCAAATTACATTCGAAAATACATCATCTACAGCAGTGGTCACCAACCATCCTCCTGGAGATCTACTTTCCTGCAGAGTTTAGTTCCAACTTGCAAGAACACAAGTGTGTGCCCTGTAGATTACGTGTACTTATTTTCTTTTATAAAGCATGTATTTAAACATGCAAATATGGGGCACTCAGACTTTTTGACTGTTTATGTATTACATTATGAAGACAGGGGTGTGTACTCTATCACAAGAAAAATGTTCTACATGTGATAATTTCCACTGCTTACAAGTAGAAATCCTCCTGAGTTCATTGTATTTTCACTTATGCTGACCATTTACCTGGCTAGCTGTTGTTAATGAATGCAGTCCTTAGCACTGCCATTAATTATATCAGTATTGTCACATCAAATAAAACCACAATGAGATTTTTTTCTGTTGTATCGCACTTTTTAATATTCAGCATTATATATTTGAAGCCTATACGCATCAGCTTGATTAAAGCCTTAGAGAATACAAGTAAATTATTTCTCACATGCCTCCATGCTAAAAAAATGTGAGAAGTCTTTTACTACGGCATATGATGGAATATTTACCCAGGCCAGTTTGCATGCAATTGATGTTTCTATGGTTCATTTTATAGTAGGCAGGTATTGCCATATTCTTTACAAAGGCAGATACACACAACTCATAAAAAGTACTGACACAGTAGATTTGGAAAGGACTAATATTACAGAGAAACTCTGGTAATAATTATGTTTCTACATCTCCTCATATAAAACTAATCCCCACTGAGTAGTCTTTTAGTCTGACATCCAAGCTTTATGCATACTGCTTTTTCTTCTCTTTGAATTTTACATCTTATGATAAATGACACAGCATAGAGATACATTTTTTTTGTCATATGAAATTTCACATATGAATTGGTCTTTGCTTAAATGCTTGTGTTTGACTTCATCTCTCCAGAGCAATCACAGCCTCACTAATCCAAATATTTAGAAATGATTAAAGCCCAAATTGTGAGTGAGGAAGGACTAATTATGCTTGCAGCTTTAGAGTGAAGCTAAAAATACTGCAGAGCTGTTCACTTTTTAAAATGATTTTTCTGTCGTTTGTAGGTAAGTTTTGTATTTTACAGCTTCTAAAACTAGAATGTTCAGTATTGGTGTATGTCAGGGACACAACAGTAAGGTCATGTTGAAAAGCAAGACCACTATGGCCAGCAGCTCAATAACAAGCAACCACTAAGTTTAACACTTCAGGTTTCTTCCATTAACCCCTTAAACTCTAAGGACCTGCCAGCAGGTTCTGACTAGGTTTTCACTTGGGTAACTGCACTATATAGACAAAAGTTTTGGGACACACCTCCTAATTATTGAGTCCAAGTGTTTCAGCCACACCCATCACTAACAAGTGGATCAAATTAAGCTTCCATAGTTTCCATAGACACTGGCAGTAGATTGAGTTGTGCTGATGAGCTCAGTTACTTCAGTGAAGCATGGCACTGTCATAGGATGCCACCTCTGCCTCAAGTCAGTTTGTGAAATTTCTGTCCTGCTAGATCTGCCCGTCAACTGTATGTGCTATTATTGTGAAATGGAAGCACCTAGGAGCAACAACAGCTTAGCCACAAAGCGGTAGACCCTGCAAACTTACAGAGTGGGACTGCCGAGTGCTGAAGCACACAGTGCCTATCTTCTGTTGAATCACTCACTAAAGCATTCTAAATTGCCTCTGGAAGCAACATCAGCAAAAGAACTGCACATCTGGTTTTGGCGAATGCCAGGAGAACATTGTGCCAACTGTAAAGTTTGGTGGAGGAGGGTTAATGATATGGGGCTGTTTTTCAGGGGTTGGTCTAAGTCCCTATGATCCAGTGAATGGAAATCTTAGTGCTTCAGTATAGCAAGATATTTTGGACAATTGTGTGCTTCCACCATTGTGGGAACAGTTTGGGGAAGGTCCTTTTCTGTTCCAGCATGACTGAGCCCCAGTGCACAAAGCAAGGTCCATAAAGGCATGGTTGGGTGAGTTTGGTGTGGAAGAACTTGACTGGCCTTTCACAGAGCCTTGACCTCAACCCCGTCCAACACCTTTTTTGCGAGCCAGGCCCTCTCGTCGAACATCAGTGTCTGACCTCACAAATGCACTTCTGAATGAATGGGCAAAAATTCCCACAGATACACTCCAAAATCTTGTAGAAAGCTTCCCAGAAGAAGGGAAGCTGCAATGTCATGAAAGCTCCTGTAGGTGTAATGTGTAGGTGCAAATACTTTCATCCATGTAGTGTATATTAAATTACATTTACTTTCACAGTAGCTGTAATAATTTTTTAGAGTTTACACATATCTTTTCTTTGTTATAATAATCTACTAAAGTGTTATACAGTTTTTTTTTTTTTTTTGAAGCTTTTCACATGAAAACACTGTATGAAAGAGTTTTATAGATTTAGGGAAAATAAATATTGAATATATTCAGGGCTTCATTCATAAATGACGAGGTGCCGACACACTGAGTAGTGATGGATCCAGCAGGTCAGTGAAGCAGGAGGTCCCAGAACAAAAAACAAAGACACGCCTCAGTGTGGGCTTTTCCTGTAATGTTGAATCTGATGTTAACAAGGCTCTTAAGGATTGAATGTTCTCTTATACGTGGGTTTCCCAAAACAAAACAAACAGCCTCTAATGCCTGCGTAGTTAACAAAGTGATGCTACAAGCCAGTAGTTTAGTTCAGCAAAACATCTTTTGAGAGATGAAGATGGAGAATCACAGCAGTAATGGTGCATTCATGAGTAATAAACGGCACCCGTGATGTTTTTAACCAATTCTGTGACTATGTATACCCAAACGAGAGCTGAAACGGAAACACATTGTCACATGAATGTACTTAATATGTGTACAAGGTGCTAGATCCACTAAAACATGTGCTTGGAGGTTCTGGACCCAGGCACAAATTAAGCCCTGGACCTGTTTTAATGGTCACTGGCCATACATTACTGTGAATAAATTCACAAGGAATATAGTTATATAGAAGACTGTTCAGTTCCCTGCTTAGGCAAGCACACGTCACGCACTACAAGTCCTTGGGAAATGCTATGTTTGGCCACCTCTGCAACATGATTAACTCGTAAGTCATGCTGGATAAGAGCATCTGCCAAATGCTATACATGTGAAATGTACATGAAAAAATTGGCCATAAATGTGATACGTTTTAACTCTTACTGCTTGTTGTTCAATTACTTACTATGAATTATTCAGTAACTACAATGCAATTAACATGTAAATGAATCGAAATGTGGGCCCAGATACAGTAAAGTACAGTAAAGATACAAGTACAGTAAAGAGCAAAATAAGAGCAAAAGTATTGTTGCATGCTATTATACAGATGCATAAATAGAAGAAGTAAAGATATATAATAAAATATACTAAAACAACCATAAAATATAATGTGCAGTACAAGAATAAGTAAAATCGCACAAATATTATGCAGGTGACAATGCAAAGGTGTATGTCACATCCAGTGAATAAACCGAATTACTATACACCATAAACGATAACAAATGTTGAGTTGGGCAATATGCATGTATATATAAACAAGTGGCAGTGCAATATGCAATAGTTATGGATGTATAAACATATAAGGCATTAAAATCCAAGTACTATGCTATTACTGTAAAGTGACAAATATGGTAAAATAAAACAATGAACGCAACAACAGAACACTGAAGTTCAGTTGAGGGAAAATGGCAGAAACTCCACTCTCTTCCCAACAAAATGGCCCCCCACCCCACAAGAAGTGCCGCTCTGTGATGTGAGACTTGCCTCATAGATTGTGTTTAGATAATGGCCATCTCCAATCATAGATAATGGAGAGTCATCTTTTCTTCCAGAGACACAGGGGAGGACAAGGTCAGCAGAGAGAGAGAGAAAGAGAGAGAGAGAGACACAGAGAGGGAGAAAGCGAGCGAGAGAGATTGGGAGAGGACAGGCGAATTTGAAAGTTGAGGTGTAGACAGGGGGAGAATGCACTGGAGACTAAAATGTCAGCTAGAGGACAGGAGGCTGATTTACTATCCAGATTCACTCTGCTGCCTCACTGCTAAAGGCCCACTCCACTCGTCCATCGGAGTTTAAAGCTGATTAATGATGTCGAAGACTGATCTGTGCTGCTGCATAACAATCCTTGCTGGAAAGCTCACCATTTAGTGATGACACCAGTATTTTGGGCACTAAATTAAAAGTTTTAAACGCATTCAAACTTTCTTTTCTCATTATGTGGCACATATTTATGCAATGATGAGTCAAACAAGGAGACAGAGTGCTGTAGGTATTTCTGCATAATTGTACACTGACAAATACATCTCCGTTCCTTTTTATGACGATATGTGATGAACCAGATTCCTGTGAAGAAGCAGCACATGCTGTTGGAGTGAGCCTTTACAAGAAATGTGTTTCATAATCACTGGTGTACTCTAGTTTGAAGTAATGCTATGATGAGTCGCTAGCAAGACTAACTTAGCTATTACGTTGTGATGTAAAACGTGTAGCGTACACCTACATAAGAATTATAATACCTAGTGTTGTAGTACTTACATTTGGTCTCAGACTTGAGACCTTAAGTTAATCTTGTTTCTGTCTCAGGGTGAAGTGGTCTTTGTCTGAGCTGACTGGAAAACGTTTTTCTATCATAATTAAACATCAACAAAACCTTCAAACAGAAGAAAACTCCTTTCTCTGCATGTTTAAACAAAGGTTGTTCACTGCTGGTTGAGGATCTAAGAGATCCTTTCCATGATTGCTTAACTGGGTATTATTTGTTTATTGATTTGGTTGCAAATTTTAAACATCACCTGAGGGAAGGTCTGAATGTTATTATTACAATGTTGTCATTTAATAATAAAACTGGGTGTACGTTGTTTGGTTTATATTTAGTTGATTTTCAGTGGTGACTGAATAAGTTTCAGAGAAGAAAGGACAGAGAATAATATCACCATCATTTATTTCCAAAAACTACAATGTAAAGTTGGACAAAGACTATTATATGATCATTATTAATAATATTTTTAGGCTACATATCATTCAGTGTTAATAACATAAAACCACTTTTGTTGCAAATACATGCATAAAATGATTATAATATGCGGCTACCATGCTAGAAAAACCAGCATAGACCAGCATGGCTGATCACCAGCAAAACCAGCATATGTTGTAATTTGGATGCTGGTATGGCAGTCAACCATGGTGTTTTGTGGTGTGTGGTGTGTGTAGGTATTAGGCTGTTAGCAGTTAGCCACTCTTTTGTATAGTTAACTTTTGCATTTCCTGGTTCTGATTTCGCAGCACAGCTGAAACTGGTCTCACAAGTCTGCACCAGCGTGGAACAGCACAGTACGGCCCTGAGAACCATTTGAAAAACTACAGTGAAAAACAGGCTTCTGATTCCACAATAACTAAGGAAGTTGCATAGCACTGAGAATGCATTAGCAACAAAATTAATTTCCAGAATGCGTCATATTCTACAATGTTTTCACTGCTGCAATAGAGAATGAAAGAATTTTTTTTTGCTGAACTGCACTAAAGAGGTAATCAAAATTCTGAACTAGTGATAAAATGCTGCTTGACTGATTCTAAATAAAATTAAAAACTTGAGATTCTAATGGGGCATAGTACTCTATGATGGCCCTAATAACCATCTTGGCAATGGCAAACACTTATGTGCAAACATTCCTAGAATTCCTGAATTGCATTTGTAGAATATTACATGATTTTGTATTCAATTCATCAGCCAGCTTGATGAGAAATGAAGAATGTTTTTTTTTTTAATTTCCATTCAGAATGAATGGAAATTCAATATTTTTATTTCTTGTATCAAGATTTCAGTGGTAGTGACCCAAAACGTGTATCACTGTGCATTTTACAGTGTGCATTTGCCAGTCATAGAGGTTTCCTTGTGGGTACATGGCATATACCTGCATATCACTGAGACGACACCCCTTCTCCCCCTCTTTACTACCTTACTTGAAAATGCAACTCTACCTGCTTTTGTCCTTATCTCTCCTGCTCCTGCAGCCTGCCTTTTCCCCAATTCTTCGCTCCACTTCCACACCTCTTTTAAACCTTACCAATCTCTTCCTTCATCTCTGTCTCTCTTGGTTGCCGGGTGGGCAAGATAGCAGCACTTTGCTAGCTGGTATGGGCCGAGGCCAACTGGCTCGCTTTAATGGTTTAAATGCACATTATTCAAACCCTGTCCACACTGTGGGTGAACGGTTGTCAGTTTTTTTTTTTTTTGTTTTTTTTTTGATTGCATTTCTCATATCAGAGAATTGGAATCACAGCGTTCTGATAAAAGGATGAGGGAGAGAGAATACAGGGGATGGCCAGAGCTTGTCAAAACAGAATCTGATAAAAATCATTCCTAGCAGAATAAAATAAAGAAAAGGACAATGATGTTATAAAGGGCATCACAGAACCTTTATCACTGATCAAGTCAATTTGCTTCTTTTTAGCACATTTGGTTAGCTTGATTCAATTAGAGTGTACTCCTTCATTTAACATCCTCCAAGATTTTCTTGGAAAAAGTTTCGTTTTGCAGTTTTAGTCTCTCTTTCTCATCAATGATATCTGAGATATGCCTTGGCAAAATAAGTTTATCTATTGCCTAAAGCTGGAATTTGATCAGTGGTTTCCAACCCTGGTCCTGGAGAAATCATGCCCTGCACATGTTTGTGTGTTCCCTGCTCTAAAACTCCCACTTCATCTCAGGAATTAGCTGACTAGTTAGATGAAGTAGGGAAAATACCAGCATACACAGGACTAGGATTTTGTTAAGCCCTATTGAGACTGGATTACTTTTACCTGGGCAGGTACTGTAATTTAAGTGATTACCAACAATATCAATGATTTTAATCCCATACGAATCCACAATGTGTAAGTAACATAGGTTATTTTAACTTCTCATGATAATATCATAACAAAACCTGCTATTATACATTCCATGTGGGGTGTTGTTATTGTAATTGAGTGTGTCCTGTGGAGTAATGATGTGAACACCTGAGCAATGATGTTTCAATCAAGGCTATCTGTGGTAATAATTTTAAATTAGGTTACAGAACCTGGTAAAAATGAATCCACTTCTAAAGCTAATCCAAATAGTGCTTCGGATGCTACATTAATACTGGAGATGATGTTCTAGGATCATGCTGTCTTAAGCCAGAATTATTTCCAGACCTAATATCTCCACTAGGTCATCATCCCGACACATACTGTCCCTCCCCAGAGAGGGGCCGTCTCTCCTGGGGCAGAGACTGAGCGGGATGAGGGGGTGTCTGCTGGAGTGGCAGTACGGAGTCCACTAATGGGCCCTAATGCCTTCAGAGGCACACAATAGAGACCCCTCTGTGGCCATCCATGATGGATAATTGCTGATGTCTGTGTGATGAATGAGGCACTGTTCCTGGAGGTGCTGAAGTCACAGAGTAAAGCATGTTGCCTCCATGCTCTGTTTGTGGGAACAGAAAAGTAGCTATGCTCTTGGGGTTGCCCACTCTCAAAGATCAGCTTTGAGAATCATAGAATTGGCCTCAGAAAATGATAAGAATGCAATCTTGTAGTGGTTTTAATAGATGACTGCTTATTTGTACTGCTGTAATTATAAAAATAACACAGATGGAAACTACCCTTGTTCTAGAGCAATGTACATAACTGCAATAAATCTCCTTGCTGCCACATGCAGCAACCTTATATGTCCCTTAACTGAATATCTGGGATATGTCCAAAAGAATCCAGACACCTGCTTGTTCAACATTTTGTCCACAAATGCGAAAACCACAAATAAATAACACTTTTACTTTGTTGCAAAGCTGTTGTTATTACAGATTTGATAAGTGTATATTAAGACATAATTAAATAGCTAACTTTTTGTAGCATTCTAAACTTCAAAAACCTATGTAAATGTTCAAAGAAATTCCAGTCAGGAGATTAGCTTTATATACTATAAACCCTTAAAATAAGAAGGTTCTTCAAGGGTTATTTAGTAAAGAAAAAGGGTTCTTTGCATGGTGAAATGGTTCTTCAGATTAATGCAGAATGTGTTGTAAATGGTTCCATATAGAACCCTTTTTGAAAATATATTATTCTATATAGCACCGAAAAGGGTTTGTCTATTGTTACAGGCCTCACTTCGTAACAATAGCAGAACCATTTTTGGTGCCATATAGAACCCTTTTCAGTAAGGTTCTAACTAGAATCAGCTACACCACTCTGCAATCTGAAGAACTCTTTCGCAATGCAAACTATTTAATCATGGAAAGGGTTCTTTGAGTGTTCATGGCTATACATAGAACCATTTCTTTACTATGTGTTTGGGGTTGCTGTCTTGTTAAAACCTCTGTCTTCTCTTCTTTTTTGGTTTATGAGATTAAATTCTCCTCTAATATGTTCTAGTATGTTGCTCCATTCATGTTTTCTTTGATGATGTGTAATGGCCCAGCAAGGTTGATGCTCCCTCCTCCATATTTCACTGTGGGTATGATGTTTTTTGGATTATACCCACAAACCTTCTTTCTCCAAACATGAGCATTGTTCAAAAACAGCTCTGATTTATCAAAATCCTCACATTTTAAATATGCAACTCTGCTCTTACTTTTTTAGCAGAGGAGTTTTGTATGGGTTTGGGAGTGGAGGGGACTACGGTGCACTTCATGGCTAATTGTTCTCTGTGTAACTGTTGTTCCTCCTGCTGGTCATCCAGTAACACTTTTCAAATGACTGCTGGCTTCTCTCTAACCTTCCTTTGTCTAAAAGCACATTGTGAAATCTTGCCTGGTTCACCTTTGTTGTGATTCCATTACCTTTCCAATTGCATGCAATCAAACCAATTGTGTTAACAGGGATCTTTGGGGTTTTGGTTTGGAAGGTGTGAAGGTGTGTCTTCAAAATATGAATGTTTAGAGATCGTAAGAGCAACTAGCTGTGACATTGTAGTCTATCTAAAAAGTTTCAATGCTCACTTGAATGCCAAACTGTGTATTTGGTATCAGAATGCCCCGATAGAGTATCTAGACATGCTTTTACACAATGCACTGAGATGTGCTAACACACCTGCAGAAGTCTCTGTCTCTCTTTTATGAGCTGCCGTTCTCCTGTCCTCCAAATTGAGTTGTAAATCTGCAGTCATTGTCAGCTGGAGAAGTTCTTCACTTGCCTGCTTTGTCCACTCAAGTCCAGCCACCATTACAACTCAACATCTCTGTTCAGTCTGCCTGGAACCCCCTATTTCACTCAGCTTAGCTAGCGTTCTCGCTATCTCTCTCTCTCTCTCTCTCTCTCTCTCTCTCTCTCTCTCTCTCTCTCTCTCTCTCTC